>JARWCS010348099.1:0-11197 GCA_034783895.1 Geukensia demissa | reverse complement strand
AATAATAATAATAATAATAATAATAAGAAACGGGACAAAAACAATAAGTCTTCCAAACTAACGTTTGGGCGACTTAAATATGGGGTCCTAAAAACATCAACAGGATTAACCCATGGTAAAATCTCCAATAAACTTATCATTTGCACACGCTATGACTTTACAATATGTTTTGAGCACAAAAATTGTGAGATCACAATGAGTTTTGTGCACAGCATATATAAAAACAAACGCCATTTTTCTTACCAGTAATATTTACATATTTCAATATTACAATTGAAATAATTCAATGGCAGCCATAAGTTTGTTTCTATTTTAACATGAGCTGTCACTGTTTTTACAAACTTTATCCCTCCCTAAAGTTCGGGATAAAATTAATGTGAAAACAACTTCAGCCCATGTTAAAATCGTCAACAAACTGATGGCTGCCATGAATTATTTCTTTACTATTCCAGTGAACCAGTGAAAAATATCTACTGAGGAATACTGTAAAAGTATTCGAGGATTCCAATTTTCGCAGAAACATGTTTTCATAGTTTTAAATTTTCGCATATATTACATATTTTGTAGTGGTGCCAAGGTAAAAATTGATGTTTCGCAGGTATGAATTTTTGCAATAAAATCATGTCGCGAAGATAGTGAAAATTAAAACACTGCGAATATTGCTGTTTTTACAGTATTAAATATTTGAACTGCATTTGTCACTGAAAGACTAATAAAAAAATATAAAAATAGATGTGGCATGATTATCCATGAGACAGCCATCCACAAAAAAGTCAAATTAAAAAAAAAAACATGCAAATATTAAATTTAAATGTAATTTTCACACCACTACCAGCTAAAGCATAATAGGCAAGACCTTTGTAAAATACCAGCACCCCCATGCTATATAAAAATGTTATGCTTGTCTGACCTTGAGCTATGTGTGAGTTGTTAGTTCCCAGTGGTAGGTGGCCAAGTGTGTCATTTATTGCCCTCTTTACATTGATTTTAGCATGCTGAACAACTGAGATCATGCTCTCTGTAACTATTACATAAACAACTTTAAATTTCATAATGATGATTTAAATAGGGCTATTCCATTTAAATTTATCTCCCAGGGTGGAACATACCATTTATTTTTAGTGTGTTTGCATTTCTATAATAGGCATTAAATTATTTTTTCACCTTGGTAGGCTTCTAGATAAAAATAGGCGTTCCTCCCTCCTCTGATAAGTTTAAATAAAATAGCCCTTTTTATACATTATAAACAAAATTATACCATGAAAAATAAATAAATATTGGTGTTTTTGTTTATGAAAAGAAAAAGATAGGGTCAGTCTGAATTAATCTGCACCAAACAAATTTTCCCAATACTTAAGTCTTAATTATATCAAAAGGTCTACCATGAAGTATGTCACCTTATATATTGTTGGAATGCTAAGTTTTTTGTGCAACTCATCCTAGAGTTAAAAGTTCAGTATCTTCAGCTCAAAAATTTTCTCATTACACCTCTATGTTAAATTTTTGACCAAAAAATGGTTGGTTTCATAAAAAACCATTGTACTTCAATACTATCTCTAGAATATTTTTCAATTACATTCCTTAAATTTCATCTTTTATCTGTCATTAGCCCTCTTTTAATGAAAATTTTGTCACGTCATGTTACCTGAGACCAATGTTTTTTGGGCCCTTAAAATAAGGCATATTTACAATGTCTCACAAATCAAGGGGAATTTTTTTTATTTCAAGTTAAAACGACTTTTTAACTAAAGATGGCAAAAAAATTTATAATATTATACTTTACTGTGAAACTTTTGTAAAATTTAACTTTTGTTGTGGCAAATTTGGTTGTACTACAGGGTTATTTTTTTTCAAACTTTTTACTTTGTTTCTACAGAGGAAACACTGACTTTAACAGTGAAACACTTTTTCTCTAATTTCATGTGCATTTTCATCTTTCAAAACCAGTTGGAGAAATTTTTGATTAACAATATGTGGGTTAAATTGTCTCCAAATCTATTCAGAATGTTATCAAATCCATAGTCCATTAAATCATTAGAGAAACAGATTCTCTAAGTTTTTTCTTAAATCTTTTATAAAAAAACATGTACACCTCGATGAAATGTGTAGGAACATTTTTGGGATAAAAACTGTTTTTTCTGGCAGAAATGATGCACCAAATGCGTTTGGGAACAAATTACAATGCCTAATCATAAGGCAGGGTGAAGCACTAGAGTATTTTAGATAAACAGACACAGTAAATACATGTTCATGTGATTTTTACATGATTTCCATCAAGCAAACAAGACCCTTACAGAGTTCAAATGAAGGTCATGTGAATTGAATTGCCACGTTAATTTATATTGAGATTTTCATGCAAAGATCATGTGATGTGAATTTCATGTAAAAAAAAATCATGTGTAGTTTATGTTAATTTTATTAGATATTCATGTAAAGCTTGATTCACATGATTTTCATATGAACTATCTTTTAATAATGAACTGGAAATACAGCGTGATTCTTTCATAATTTTTACCTACTTAATAAATTCAATTTTGGACAATAATGACATGTATATTTGTATTGTAATATTACCTTTTCCAGGAGAAATTGCTTCATTTAAATTTGTAGCTGGAACATGCTGTTGTACGACTGGTTTACTATCAAATACTTCCGACATTTCTGTTAAATAAATTAAAAAATTATACTTTTTAAATGCAATTTTTGTGCAAAAATTTCAATATTAAGAAATTTTCATAAACCAATTGGACATGGATGCCCTGTCTCAACAAACAGGAAGTAGAAATATGAAAGACCTGAAAATGCTTCAGACCAAATATCAAATCGATCCAACAAACACAAGCCGAGAAAGCTACGTATGCATGGGGGTAAAACTTATGGCATAATTGCAGAAGAAATGCTGTTAATCATTAAACAAGAAAAACAGTGTTTCATGCAGACAGGTTTTAAAAGAAAAATTAGAAGTTGAAAAAACCTAATGTGATATTAACTAAAAAACACAATCCTAGTTGTAAAAGGATTATGTCTGTTCATGAAAATATGTTATAGGTAGAAGGAGATGTAAACTATAAGTTTGTTTGTTTGTTTGAATGGGGTTTTATGCCACTTTCAACAATAATTCAGTTATATCGCGGCATTAATTTTTACTGGTGGAGGAAGCCGGAGTACCCAGAGAGAACCACCGACCTTTGGCAGGTAACTGACAACCCTTATCATGTGTGATGCAAGTTAATCTCAACCCATAATTTGTATGGTACAAAGTCAGGGGAGAACTTACTCCATATAGTTGATAGGCTACAGTGATGTGTACAGGTAATTTTTAATCAATTACCTAGACCACTCGGCCACCCTGTAAACTATAAGTAACTTGTTTCTATCAATCTCTGTTTAGCATGACCAAAACAATATGTTGACCTCCTTAGCATGATCTTTCTTCCTAAGTTCAGGTAGTATTACAATTACCTATGTTTCTTTAATGATTATTTTACATTTTATTCAGTGTTCAAACTGAACAAAACTAACCTTCAACAATTTGATGATATGCAAAATGTAAATAAATAAGAAATAACAGATGTAAAACTGCCAGGAACCCACACACTAACAAACGCTGTGACTTTCCTTGTGTTCTGGAGAGTATAATGGATACCTACAATAGAAATAAAGAAAATAAATCAATGTGCTGCTGTGCAATCAAACTTAAAAGGAACCTTTTATTTTTATTTTTCAATCCATTCAGAATCCTTTGAATGTGTTAACATGTTGAATATTGGAACGACTGTTTAACTCAAACAATTCTAAATTATTTCTTGGGTGATTGATTAACCCAAATTGGATTGTTTTTAGCCAACTCTTGTACTGCTGACATGTACAATGCCAAACAAAATGTCTGACTATCTGGACAGAGAATTCATACTTTTTAAAATGTTTAGGCTGGATATAAATACCATATTTTTGGACTATTAAAGAGACTTTTTTCTTTAAAATGGATGGTTTTCCCATTATAAGTCTATGGAGGAAATTCAGATTAGACCTATAGTCCACATAGCAAATACAGTATTTAAAAATATAAATCACTAGCTCCACTGTTATAAACGTATTAAATTGACATTTTACTTAAATGGATTTTTCCTTAAATACTGCAAGTCTTATGATTTGACTGTTCAGTTTTGAATTTGACTATAGTAGAAACTTCAAAATTGATAGATTTTATGACTATGAATAGTACAATTTAGACAGGTTTCTGTTTACTCAAGAGTTTAGTTTAGACGGGTTTTATTTTTCTCAAGGTTCAACTTATAGAGTTTCTTTTAACAAAGTGTTCAGTATAAACAGGTTTACTTCAGGTTCAGTTTAAGTTTTAATGTGAAATATTGCAAACTTTTTTCTGATTGCTGATTTTACAGTTTCCTCTGGTCTTTTTTAATTGATATGGCAATTTTATTTATGTATTGAAAGTGACTGGCATATAAAATTGGAAATAATTTTAATGAAATTTCAAGTGATGAAAAGACAATGGATAAAAATGTACTAATGTACATGAAAAACTAAATAGAGTAATGCCAGAAAAATTTAAAACCCCAACGAAGAGCATTTTTAATTGCTGTTTTTCATCTCCGAAGTTGCTGCAAGGTTTTCAACAATGAAATAGAAGATCATACCTTTAAGCAAGATGACGAATGCCCCTAGCACTGACTTGAGTGGTACACTTACCTTTAATCAATTTTGGATGCCTATATATTTTGCAAACACTCACCATTCTAAGAGATGACAATCCTCCAAAAACTGCCCACATGACGTAAAAGAACAGATGGTCATGTGATGTGTGTATAATTGTGCTGAGAAATAAAACAATACAATGGCCAAATAAACCATAGCCCTGAAAAATAAATATAATTCACAATAATCATAGTCTGAAAGTAAACATAATTCAAATAAAATATAGCCCTCAAAGTAAAGATGACCCAAAACAATAACCCTGAAAAATAATCATTATTTAAACCATAGCCTCGAATAAACCGGCATCTCCTAGGAGCTCTAATAGCTCAACTGGTATACAGTGTTATAACAAAGTGACATTAAAACCACTTGATTTAACTTTGGTTCTTAAAGAGTATGATTAAGACAAAAGCTTTTTAATGAAGATCCGAAAGAGTCTTAAAATAAACCAAGTTTGGGTCAGTCTGCAGTCTTTGTCTGTAGGTGGGACCATCAGATATAATTCTGAAGGGACCCAACTAGTGAACATTCCAAAGTTTGGTTTAAATTGAGCAGGTAGTTCCAGACAAGAACTTTAAATTAATTTCCTACAGGTCCCTATATTAAACTAGGTACTGCTGAGTGGCCATCTTGCTTTGCAGCAGGGGTCATTGGATACAATCCTGAAAGGGACCCACCTTGTGACCATTCCACCAAATTTGGTTCCAATTGAGCAAGTAGTTCCAGATGACAAGTTTTTTAATGAATTTTCCATAGATTCCTATACAATTTTAAGTTTGGCAAGCTGCCATCTTGGTTGGCAGTGGGGTCATCAGATACAATTCTGAAAGACAAATAACTAAAAACCAATCCATTAAAGTTGGCATAAATTGGCTGGACAATTTTCAAGGAGAAGAATTCTTTAGAAACCATCCTCTTTTTTCTTGTTTTTTATTAATAATGGGGGCCATATTGGCTGGCCAATCATGACCGCAGTAAACATTTTGAAAGGGGAAAATTCAAGGACAAATCACCCAATGTTATGTTTAGATTGATTGGTCAGTGGTTTCAGAGAAGATTAAAATGTAAATTGTGGACAGACAATGGATGTAAAGTGATGACAAAAGCTCACATAAGCTTTTAGGACAGGTTAGCTAAAAAACCAGTTTACTAGAACAAAAGTTATTGTGCAAAAACCAACATATCTACATACACAAATGCCAATGCGGACGATGACTCCAGTGCCATACCATAATACAAAAAAAAAAAAAACAGTATCCTGATAAACCAATGCCTGAAAAAATATAGCCACAAGCAGTATTGTTGTATTTTCTTTCATGTTCACCAAAAATTATTCTGTAACAGGACAACGTTATTGTCATCATAAATTTTGCGACCACCACCACTAGGAATCGAACCCTGGTAGCGTGATAGTTGGCACTGTAACCCACTGAGCCAAAGAGTTGACTCCCCAGCTCAGCCGATTAAGGCTGGTTATATATCTACTAAGGGAAGCAATCCCATTACAATTCTATTAGAGCAAATAATTGACATATTCTGCTGATAAGTAAGGTCTGATGATGCTTACAAGTTAATCTTTTCTGATCATTGGTATTGATATATTGTGGATATGTGTAAAAGTGTAAAATAGTTCTGGAATTCTGACATGGGTCAGGGGCATGTGAATCTCTTTCATTGATTGACTCAGAAAAATTCTGAACAATATGGACTTGGAGAGTAAGTTAGGCATGGTGAATACTGGGACAGCTTGGGTCCTACACATCTACTGTTTTCCCCTAACAGAAACAAACTCACCATCATAGACATAATCTGTAAGAGAGCTATGTGTACATTAGATATATGATAAAACCCAGATAAACATGGCCCCTCCTACCCAGTATGTAAAACACACAAAACTCACCATCATAGACATGATCTGTAATAGTGCTATGTGTACCGGGTACATTAGATATATGATAGAACCCAGATAAACATGGCCCCTCCTATCCAGTATGTAAAACACACAAAACTCACCATCATAGACATGAGCTGTAACAGTGCTATATGTACATTGGAGATATATGATAGGACCCAGATAAACATGGCCCCTCCTATCCAGTATGTAAAACACACACCAAATGCTGTTCCCATTAACGTTCCTTCTTCCTACAAAAATAAAATCAATATTTAATAAACATTTAATATAGGTTTCAAAAAGCATGACAATCTTATATCGCTAGTGATCAGCTTAAGTTATTTAATTTCAAAAAGAAAAAATAAATTATTATAATTTTGAAATTAAATAATGAAAGTTGATAAGGGATTTACAATATCAACCATCTGTGAAACATATATTTCTCTTATGATCAATATATTTTTTCATTGATTAACAGCTATGTTATTGGCTGTAATAACAATTAATCTCTCCATACAATACAGATAATGTAACAAAGCCAATACAAACAAACTCGCCCAATATCTGATATTGTCTGACATCCGGGTACTTTATAGATCAATAAAGATATTATTAATTAACAATTTCCGTATTGGCTGAGTTATTGGTCCTCTGCTGCTGTATTGGCCTGAGGTGAAGCCGAATACAGCAAGCCTTGGATCAATAATGAAGCCAATACGAAAATTGTTAATTAATAATATCATAGTATGGCAGCCAATAAAATTGTAATTTTCTGACGCCTAATATGATATAACAGTCAACATTTTCTGATGTCAGGTAAAATTGTTTTATTTTCTATCCTACCTTCAACAAAAAGGTTTACCTAAAAATGAGTGTCAAATATCAATTTGCATATTAGCCGAGTTATTGGTCCTCAACCTGCTGTATTGGCCTTTAACTGTGCTTCAGGCAATATAGCGAGCCTCGGACCAATGACTTAGCCAAAATGGAAATTGTTAATAAAAATTATCATAGTATTGATATTCCTGGGACTTAAAAAAAAGCCAATTATATCTCCTTTGGCCATTATGACTGATATTAATTTGAAAGGACACAAACTTGGCAAGTAGTAAGCAAGAAATGAAGTTCTGTTTTAATTGCCCAAGCAATGTCATCCAAGACCTTTATGCCAGCTGCTGAGATGATAGCTTTGACATTCTGCTTGTTTTCCAAGTAGTATTTCCTGATATAATTTCAGAAGAGGATCATCCATGAATCATCCAGTTGTTCAAGAGAATATTTTTATAGGCATATATTCCAGAGAATCTTATGTTAAACTACATGTATGTATCACTGTGGTCAACATCTTAGCTGGTGATTTAATAAAATTCTGAAAAGGGACCATCCCCTATTAACAGTCAGAATTTAATAAGTCTTAATGACCTGTCAAACTTATGGTGCTTGTAAGACCTTTGGTCTAAATTTTTATATCAGAAAACAGGTCTGACGCTGTTACCATTTGTTGCCAACCTTTAGCATTTGTGTCAGTCAGGACAGACAAGACCGACTATTATTACCAACTCTGTTGGCAGCTGATTTAAGACAGATTTCCCTTCCTACAATATTCATATGATTGAACTTTGAATTCATAATTAAAATTCCTGATAATATTTATGTTAACTTATTCTTACCACTTTATGTTCAGCTGTTTTCATTTGAAATAACAAAAGGGCAATCATAGTAAATACAACCATTAATGGACCATACAACTCTCTTGGTACTCTCTGAAAAAAATGTATGTGTCTGATTAACATGTAAGTAAAACTCACTCTCTATGGAATATATATATAAATATGATGTTTGATTAATCTGCTTCTGATTTTTTTTCCAAACCTGACTGAGGATTATATAAAAGAATGCTGACTATAACAACTAGGATGTGTGGAAAAAAAAATTACAGATGTAGTCCAAACAGTTACTATTCTGAAGTGATAAAGTTATTTTCTTTGAACAAATTTTCCATAGCCAATGAAACTAATGTCCACAGGAACAACACTATTACCTGTTTCTGTTCTGAAGGTTTCTGTGGTAACAATGATGTCAATAATCTGTAATCAAACAATCACCTGTTATTAGTATATACATGTTCAATATTGTAAAGTATTGAAAATTTAACTCTTCTGAGTAGAAATACTGCATTGTGGTGAAGCATTAGACTTGACAAATATTAAAATTCTAAGTTTTATTGAAATAAATATTAAATCTTATCTTAAAATTCAAAATCTGAAATAAATGTTTAAAAAACCTTGTTTGCTGTAAGGAGGGTGGCTGAGGTATAGAAATAGGCCGTTTGGTTTCTCCGCCTGCAGGTAGAACCCATCCTTAAGGAGCGTGTGTTGGATGTATAAAAACTCAACTATACCAAGAGTAACCGGGGTTAAGAAATTGGTTGCTCGGTTTCTCTGTGGGCTGGGCAGGATGTATTATTCTCAACCCATCTTTGAATTTTACCGCCTTGCCAATTGTTGGGAAAAATGCCACACTCACAGCACGTTAAAAATACCTTTGCAACAACTCATAATGACTGGTACGTAGGTGACTAGTTGCTTAGGCTAAATTTTTGGCTCCTACACAAACAGTCCCAATGGGCTAGTGGCTATTAAATTTCCAGGCCTAACCCCCTGCTTAACCCCTTTTATGATTTATTGTTTGATAACTTGTTCTTGTCCTGAATATGCATGAAATATTTGCCACTGGATGTTAAACCACAATCAATCAACCTAAACATTAGATTGATTTCAAGGAAACTTTACATGAATATGACACAATGTGCACATAGGATGGAAATTCAGCTCAATTTTCTAAGGGCAGATTATCCATGGGGTAGCGGGGTATCTTTTGTGAGTTTTGCTCAAAGAATGTCTTGTTTCAATTAACTTGAGTCTCTTAAAGAGAAACTAGCCACATTAAAGTGCAACCTTTTTAATTATGTTCATGATTAGCCAATCAGTGATGAAAACACTTGCCCTCTATGAATATTCATGAAATTACAATGATTAGTCTTTCTGAGATTGGCTGCATCAAAGTTAGCTGTATGATTTTAAATTACAACCCTGATTTTTTCTGATTTAAAGCGGAAGTCTGCTTTTCAAAACCAAGATTTTCCTGTATTGCAGTATTTATTACACATAGAATTAAGCTTCCGGTAACCCATTTCTGCTTTATTTCTACATTGGAAAAATGAGGTCTGTAATTACATCAAATTTCTCATCAAAATTGAAAAAGGTCACATTGGCTGAATTTCTTATCAAAATTGAAGAAGATCTCATCGGTTAAATATTTTTAAAGATTGCTAGTCATTGGGTGTGCTATTTTTATCACAACTCATGCCATTAAATATACCTCTGCATTGTTTTGGGGGTATATGAATCCCCTGGTGTCCCCCATGAATTTGTTCATCCACATTCCATGTAAGCATATCTCCTCCTAAACCATTCAATGGATTTCAATGAAAAACAACATCAATATAAGTTGTATTGTGTAGATGTGTATTTAGGAAGGAAATTCATCTCAGCTTATTCCAGGGGCAGATAATCCTTGGGTGAGCACAGGGTGCAGGGGGTATCTTTTGCAAGTTCAGCACACAGTCATTTCCATTAAACAAAAAAAATACAACAAATATTTTAAAACAAAAATACAGGATTGCTAATTGCAAAAAAAAAAAAAAAAATACTTGGTTTCTGCTTAATAATGTTGAAGTTGAAATGCTTGTAATGGTTAGTGTGCTCACCTCGAGAGTCGAGTGGGAAGGTCCTGGGTTCCATTCCAGGATGGGTCAAATCAAAAACATTAAAACTGGTATTGTCTCCTTCTTCGCTAAGGCAAAAGTTGTGTTTTCCTTTGTTTTGCATCCACATGGGGGTAGGTTTTAAGCCTTCTGATGTCAAAAACAAAAGAAAATAATCTGTATGCATTGAAGTCTTAATAGTTATCTCAAAAGTCCCCAAAACATAGCACTGGTTTAATCTGTTCGATAAATAATGGCCTCATATATATGCAGGCAGTACATGCTGTATAAATGCAATATGTAAGCAATCATAGCTGTTCTCATTACTATGTTTGTTTGTTTTTTGTGCTGATGGGAGGGTAGGTTTTAAAAATTTGACCCGACGCAAAACAAATAAAAAAACAGACAAGGATTATACATGCTGCATTTAGGATTAACAGCAAAGACAGGTCACCCGAGAGCCAAAATAATGTTTCTGGGTAATTTGGTGTGTCTTCAATCCTGCAGACTTTTGCTTAAGTGAACTAGCACATTAAAAATCTGGCTCAGCGTGTCGGCCTTGTACAATGCAATGTTCATTATTCATCACACATTGATTTGCTTTGCCATGAATTAAATATTTGCCACTGGATTTGGCAACAGCCAATCAGTCTTCCTCTTCTTTGACAGCAAGTTTCAGTGTGTGGTTTGGTTTTTGTCTCGCCTGCGACGAAGTCGCGAAAGCGAGACATAGGTGTTACTTTCCGGCGGCGGCGACGGCGGCGTTAGTTTTTTTGAAAGCTCTATATCTCTGAAAGTATTAATGATAGGATGACCAAAAT
>JARWCS010348072.1:0-11199 GCA_034783895.1 Geukensia demissa | reverse complement strand
TGAGTGGTAAGAAATATGCGTTTTCCATGCGTCATCTAACGCATGTCAAACACATGGTAAACACATGTAAAACATGCGTGTCACTATTGCCTGTGTATGTGTCCATTATTGAAGGCCTTAGCTGGGTACAACTGTAGTTGTTAGTAATTGTATGGCAGTCTCATAGATAATCATACTACATCTCGTTCTCTATAGTAATTGTCATTTTCATATTATAAAAGTTTTGAAAAAGGGTTTACCGCAAAGGAAATGATTTTGTCATGTTCAAAGAATTTTGAAGCGAAAAAATAGTATGCGTTTCAAGTTATATGACCGTTCCATGAATTTTAAACGAATGTACACCATGGTCAGTGTTGAAAACTTACAACAAAACGATCTGGTAAAGTTTTAAAGCACAAATCTAATTTAGAACAGATTTCCTAATTAACCCCGATAATGATTACCATGAGTAACTTGACGAGTGCCACTAGTGAAACATGAGCTGCTGAGCCTTCTAAAGCTCACCCACTGAACTCACCCTATTTATGAAGGGTTCGTGTTATTACAGCTTGAGTTTTCAGTGTTTTGTTGTGTATAGTAGGTTTGTCTTTTCTTTCATTTTGTTGGTCATGGTCTTGCCTTTTTTCTAAATAAACGATTTCTATCTGCCCCTTAAATGTTTTCGAATTTTTTTTTATGACAATGGAGTTTCAAATAATATTGACAATGAAGAGAGCGGGCGAGTTACATGGTTCCATGGAACTGTTTCGATTTTTAAAAATTTATTTCAGAACCATGAAAATTATCGACCAACAACACCGCCTGTGCCAACTCCATTGGTCAGAACTCTGAAAAATACAATCAAGTCATATACATCAGTAGCATGCAAACAAGTGCACTGGCAGAAGTTCCTGCACTACATCAACATTTAGGTATGATCCCTGGAGACCTAAAGATCGACGAGGATCGAGAGGTGATAAGCTTTATGAAGAAGGACCTAAATTACGTCCATCTTCGAAAAAAAATGATTTGAAAGATTATCGTAAGTCATACACGATGTTCTTTCTTCCTGAATGGTGTAAACGAGAGAATGTCGATAAAAATGTGGTTTTCTCAAAAATGCAAAGCTATTGTAGATATTCGTCCATCGCACCTTGAAAATAATTAAGAATTATTCATTAAACAAATTTACAAGTCCTCAAATTCAAGGTTAACTTCAAAAACTTGGTATCCGGTTCGTATTTGTACCAGCAGACAAAGCTGCCATGCACTTGACTGAAAGTCAATTAGCAGACAGTCACATTAATGACACAGAAGGCCTGCTGAACATTTTAAAGTCCAAGCCATGTATTGGTTATCTAAATTACATAGGAAACTCTTTAAATATCGTTTTATCTCAGAGTCACAAGTAAGTGTACTATAACTAAAATTTCAGTCTTTTTAACTATTGCCCTTGCTGACATAATAAAATACTGCAAGAAAGCGTATGAATATAATGGTATTAACTATTTTTATAGTGTTAAAAATTCCAAGTTTTGCATAAACTACGCGTCTTTGATAAACCATTTGAAACTGTTGACACTTACAATTTTTCCACCCTTTACACTACAATTCTCTATAACCTTAATTTTTACCAAAATTTTCATATCTCATTGAGTAGCCATTTGATAAAACAAATAAAAAATATCTGCTGTAACTGTGATAAAGCTTTCTTCTCGAATGAAAAAGGTTACTACAAAAGATACACCTACTGAACTTGTGAGGAGATGATAAATTCAATGAACTTTCTTTGTGACAATATTTGCATCAGGAGTGGAGAAAAAATTACCGACAGGTTGTAGGAATACTGCTATGAATCCAAGTTCATTGCCAAACTCCACAAAGATCCTTCTAAAACTGATTTAATAGATAAATTCAATGATACTTGCCGATATCTTTGCAGTTAATAACCCGGCATCTCTTAATATGGCACTAAAATTAACCCCAGAAAACTTACTTTAAAAGCTAAACAGGACAGCAGCAATTCTCTTTTTCTGGATTTAAATGTTTCGGTTTTACAAGGTAAAATAAAAACTAAAATATACGATCAGAGAAACGATTTCCCATTCCCTATTGCAAATTATTGCCTTCCTTGACGGGGACGTCCCTTTGGCTCCTTCATACGGTGTATCTTTATTTCTAAACGTATCCGTTTTGCCTGTGTAGGCAGTGATGTTCTAAATTTTAATGAACGTAATTTTGTATTACCAACAAATTATTCAGTCAAGGATTTCGTTACCATAAGTTAGTTAAAAATTTTACCAAATTCTATCAGATATAAAGTTATAATTTTTAAGTTGGGTTGCACCTATAGAAAATCTCATACCCAAACGTTTATGGAAATGTGGTAAATAAGGCTCGTAAATTTAAAAAACTAATTTAGGCCATTATTTTGTCCTACATGCTGTCGATACTTTTTAAATTTTGGCATTTGCACAACACCTTGTTTTCTTTGGCTATTATTGATATTTTTACACATAATCCAACCATAACGTTTTGAATAATGTAGCTCGAGAGAACCAGGTTCGTTCTCAACTGTGTAGGATTTTGAATAAGCTGTCAGAAACAGCGAGTAATTTTTCGAGGTCGGTACATCTTGGTGTCTCGTTGTATTTGTTATTGTCTTAAAAAGTTAATTCAGATACAGTTGGTTTTTAAAGTTTGGGTTTAATGTCGTTTTAAGTTTTCACACCACTGTACCAGGTTAGGGAGAGTGTAAGTACTTACAAACATGTTTAACCCAGCAAGATATTGTATTTGCCTGTCCAAAACCAGGAACCTGTAATCAAGTCGATGTCGTTTTTATTTTTATGTTTAAATGTTACTTGTTGTGTATTGTTTACTTATCAAGTTATATAGCTGTTATATTTGAATATCATCGCATTTTATTTCGTGGGCCATTTACAGTTTTCCGTGGGGGTGTGGACATGTTTTTGTTATTGACGGCCTTAGGGAAACCTTTAGATTTTTGAGATTTACACATATTGGAAGACTGTCTCATGGGCAATCATACCATATCTCCTTTTCATATATTCAGATAACACAGTGTTACTTACTTTTCACAGATATAAAGTTGTTGGTCATAGCAATTATTGTCACTCCACAGCCCATTATGTTCTGTATTTAACTCCAAACAATCTTCATTCCCGGTGGCGTCATCAGGTTCCCCGGGGTAGAAGTTTTTGTAGGTAATCGCCTGTTTAGTCGACCACCACATCCAGTGTCCTTCTGTGTCATAGTCCGACCCGTCAATCCAGTAATTCTCTATAATTTTGTAGTATAGGAAAAGAAGTACTTTGAAAATTTCGCCATTGATTCACGCTTTGGACTTAAGCTAGCATAAAAGCAATGCATATTATAAAGGAGCCCTCCAACTTAAAGGGGAAACTATGGTTTTCTCTAAAATATTTTTGTTTTTAATCGTGGAAAATGATTCGCTGGCCAATTTAGAATAAAAAATGTTTTATGTGTCCATTGTTGAAGGCCTTAACATAGAGCATCCGGTAGTAATTATTTTAGACGTTTTGGATGGCAGTCTCATAGACAGATATACTTCATCTCCCTGTTCCTTATTAATTGTTATTTTTACATTACACAGGTTTTTTTTAAAATAAAAAAATATGCTTTACCGCATCTAAAAAAGAAAATGATTTTGTCTTGTTCGAAACATTTTGAAGCGAAAATAAATAGTAGATGTTTGAAGTCAAGTTAAGCGCTCACCAACCGGTTTCACCCCGCCTCAAACTTTTGTGCCTGTCCAAGCCAGGAACCTGTAGTCCAGTGGTTTTCTTTGTTTTATTAGTCATTTATTGTTACTTGTTCACCAGTTTTTTTAATAGATTAGGTCGATTGTCGTGTTTTATGAATAGTTTCACATTTGGATTCAACTGTTACTTGGTGGATGGCTATCTCATGGACAATCATGAATTTTTAACGAAATGTACACCATTGCCAATCTCGGAAACTTAACACAGCACCGTCACAGAAAGGATATAGTAATTATAAGATCTGGATAAATTTTAGGGCACAAATCTCATGTAGAACACAATCAAAAACTGACCAGACATACTCTGAATAAACAAAATGGCAACAAATAAACAAGGGAACCAATGTCGAATAACATAAATGTCACTTTGGAGTAAACCCAGTTTTCAAAGGCAAAATGTCTGCAGATGAGACTCATTAAGACTATAATAACTAGAGGCTGTATCGCTCACCTGACATTGGGCCTATCAGAAACAAACATTTAACGACCAATAGTGACCATGATAGTTGTTTTACATTATAAAAGATCTCCAATGGATGTTTCCTGTCAATTATTCGATTTAGCCAAGCAGTTTTAAAGATTTTCTTTAATGTTTCAGCCAATCAGAGAAAGAAACATCCCCGACGACGCTGTTAATAGTCCAGGACCAAAAAGAAATAAGGAAACTTTATGAAGAACATTGCAAAAATGCTTCCTGTTAACTGTTGTTCCATTTAGCTAAGCAGTTTCAGAGAAGAATAATTTATATATATTTAGGTTTAAATTATAATGAATCGTTTTAGAAATGCAACGAATTTCTGGGAACGTCATTGATCTGGTTGGTTTTTCATTGTTTAAGACGTCATTTACGAGGACACTGAGATTACGAAAAGCGATGTATGAGGACGGAAGTTGAATTTCTGGATCGGCCCATTATAGTTGTAATTAAGGTGTTATTTTTTCTTTAAGGTGAACTGAAAGTTGAAGTATATTCCAAAACTTTTACATGGCAAGATATTTTCATACATAAAAATACTAATTTGTGCCTCATAACACATTATTTCACTTTTTACCATACAGAAAAACCAAAGTAGTAGGATTAAAGTTTAAGAAATCAGAAGCTGATAGGTATCGTATCGTGATACGGTGGTATTGTATCGATATATCAGGATTCAATTTTTATTGCTGATAAAAGGAATTCGAAGACACCAAAGGGACAGACAAGACCATGGCCAACAAAATGACATCAACTTGATGTATAACAAGTTGATAACGTCACAGTCAAACAAATGGCGATATTTCGCTTCGCGCGAACATTCCGACAAATAGACTAACTGATAGATAAGAATAAAATCAACTACAAGAGAAACAGGTTTCATATCTCGTGGGAGCTGTATATCGCTTCTTAACACTCGTTAATAAAATTCTAAATACATGTAATAACATTCATCAGGGGTCGTTTAATTGGAAATTTAGCAACTCAGTTGATACCCTGCAACATACAGCTCCCATTCGTTGTGAATCCTATATGTATTGACCTATCAGAATCTAGAATCATTTAAGGGTGCTATATTGTCGTTGAAACAGTGAGAAACGAGGAAACGTCTTTAAAATCCTTGCAAAAGAGCTTCCTTTCATTTGGTCAAGCGGTGTCAGACGAGATGTTATTGTGTATCAACCATCCAGAAATAAATCGTCCATGGCAGCCATGTTTTTATCTGGACGAAATGAGGAAACTTTATAAAGGATATTGCATAAATACTCCAAAGGTCATATTAAGTATTAATCCATTTGGCCTAACGGTTTCCGAGGAGAAGAATGTTTGTGCCGCCTGCTTCTATAGGGATCACTCTGTCGTCTTGCGTCCGCGTCGTCGGCGTCACACTTTCTAATCCACTACTACTCTTAAACCAACACTAGATTTTAACCAAACTTTCACAGATTCATTATTATGAGGTGTAGTTTTGCAACTTCTATTTATTTTTCCAAGAAATCATTTTTAACGTCTCTGCAATTTTGTCTTGTAAAATGCAGTGAAAAAAGAGGGGGTACCATTTTAATCTGCATCTCCTCTTTAACCACTTAATAGAAATTAAACAAACTTTAATGAACCAAATTCTAACAGAATCCTTGCCATTAGAGGTAGTATTAAACCTCCTATTTATCACAAAATCAATATTTGAACTTTGGCTGCACTTTTGACTTGTAAATCCAGTGAGAAAAAGGCATGTACCATTTCTAATCTGCTACTCCTCCCTAATCACTTAATAGAAATTAAACAAATTTTCAAAGATTCTTTATCAATTTGTATTGCACCTCCTATTTCATTTTCAAAGGAATTAAGTATGTAAATTTTTATTGCAATTTTGACTTGCAGTATGCTGAAAAGAAATGGGGTAGTTATTTCTAATCCACAACTCCTTATAAACCAGTCAACAGAAATCAACCAAACTTGTTGCCTTCAATGTTTGCCATTCTAGGCAGTTGAAAGCAGGTGACACATGTCTTCCTTGGAAGACTCAATACAAGTTTGAGTATCAGCCAATCAGACAAAGGAATCATAACGGTGACCATGTTTTGTCCGATCGTGATAAAATGATGTAAAGTACCTTGCATTGATGCCTCCTGTAAAATATTATTCTATTGGCCAAGCGGTTTCAGAGGAGAAGAATTTTTGTTAATTTTTCTGCAAATTTAGAAACAAGAATCGTCATTTGCGGTCGTGCTTTGTCCGAAAGGGGTAATATGAGCAAACTTTGTAAAGGACTATATATAATGCCTCCTGTCAAGTATGGTTCCATTTGGTCTAGTGGTATCAGCGGAAAAGATGGCTGCCTCACACCTCTTTTTCAACCTATTAAGCGTTCCTTGCCTATGTTATACTAAGATCTATAAAACATTCACGAAAATTTTCAGAAAGTTTTAAATGGAAACAAATTAATTCATGTAATTGTCCTTGGAACTTTTTGATCACCGAACTACCAACTCGATAATTGGACTTCTTTCTTGAGTCACGTAAACCCATATGACAAGTGTTAAGAATATATAAAGAAATAAAATATACTCTGAATTTTATACTAACGTTCAGTAGCCCGTTTAGAACTCGTGGTTCCGTGATGTTGAACTATATTTCGCAGAAACGTATCTTCTTCCACTGTCGTAATAACTGCTAAAGTTGCATTATACACTTTACATGTGTTCTACAATACATAACAACATATTTGCGGCTATTAATTAGATTTTTTCATATTGGAATTAACCTAGCGGAATTGGAACTGAAAATAGTAACTATTCTAGTTTTAGACACGAGTAAAGAAGGACACGTTAGATATATAAAGTCTTAAAACAATATTACTAATTGCACACCCTCGCAAGAATCTTGTATGTATTACCAAAGATGCATGCTTCAACATTTAGTAATAAATTTAAAATAAATTAATACATAGAGTAATGTGTGCATTGTATACTGATGACCCAGCCCCGACAAACATGGAGTAAACATATGACGGACCTGAAAATGTGAGACACAGTGTAAATCACACTGTTTATGCTTCAGACAAAATATTAAATCAGCAAAAATCGACGGACGTACGGACGGGTTAAAACTTAATGCCCCCGTCGAAATGGGCATAAAATGTATATCCATCAGTAAAACTATATGTATTTGTTATATACATGTACTCACTATAGCATGCGCCCATGTTACATGTTCTTTGCCGAAGAGATAGCAAGACTTTCCGTGGTGAACCCAATCTCTTTGGCACTGTCCTGAAGCGTAAGTGAAAATAGCACCTGTAATATTAAAAGGATAGCGAATCATTTTAAAGTAATAAAAATTTCAAAATAAAAAATATAATGATCATATCAAAAGTGTTAAAATTCAAAACCCACAAGTGCTATGTTTTAAAATCTAATTCCTTATTAATATTCGGAAAGGCCTCGACAGGTATTGCACTTAGTTGTTGTACTTGTCGTCGGAATTGGCTTCCCATTTCAAATTGTACGGATTTGACTGAAATTTTACAAGAAGAACATTGCTTTATATGCAAGCAACCAAAGAGTACTCGAGATGTTCGTACGAACCCCCCCCCCCCCCCTTCTTAAAAAAAATAAAGAATATAAAGGTCGGGATCCAAATTTAAAATTGATTATAGAAGTCATATTAACGACTTTAAGTTATTTTTAATCAGAATTTGACTATTCAAATAAAACTTTGGTCCCCTGAATCATTCCAGTTACGACACGAACAATGCATGTAAAACACTTACTACATAATAGAAGTTCAAAAACTAAACTATCCGTCATTATTCCTCGATAAGACTAATAATCTGCCAGTCAGAAATTGCGTAATCAGGGCAAAAATGTTATCTACAACCGAAGGATACCGAAATAGGTTAAGAAGCCAAGGCTTTTCAAGATACATAACTAATACACAAAACAAATATGAAATCTTAAGTTCGAATATTTTTTATTGATTTGGTCTAAATAAAGAAATAGTAGCATTCGAATATTTACATTTTCTCGCGAATTATCGTCGAATTTATTACGTCGAAAGTGAAGAAATGTCAATCGACAAAATAGCCTTACAGTGGATCAAATTCGATATTTTGTCTGTAGAAACAAGACATACATTGTTCATCACCATAAAAAATCAACAAGAACAATTATACAGAGAAATATATCACAAAACAATGCTAGACTTTCTGATAGACAAAATATTTTTTCCAATTTGGTGTACGAATTTTCCAGCAGTCGACCAGCATTCCAAAAGGTCCTATAATTGTACTCCTCACCTTGTCGGAGCTGATTCTTCACTTGTTTGAAGCAAACTTTCCTCAAAAAAAGATAGAGGGCTAGACCAAGCAAATAATTTCAGCTTCTGTTACATGGATATTAAATGTGTTTCTTTCAATGAACAATGCTTTATTCAGTGATTATCTTCACCCTATCTGTACTCTAAAATGATATTAAAAATTTAAAACACATCATGCCTCATACCTTGATCTTCACCTCTGATTACACAATGCGGAAACTTCCTTACAAAACTCTGTGACAAACTGAAGACTTCAACTTTCCAACTGACTAATTTTCTGTTCAATAGCAGTAACACCCCAGGTTCCACAGCTTTATGTGAAAACTTCTTACTATTCATAAATTATTCGACAGAGTTGTTGGCACAGAAACTGCCTAAACAGGAATTTGTTGACGTCATTACCCCAGATATTTTATGGTCGATACCATAATCATTTTGTTTGGTATATTATATCTTATAGAATTTAGATGGAATCCCTACGTTATCAGAAGCTGATTTTTAATATGGAAATTTGAAGTAGAATTTTTAGTACGAGAAGGTGAGACGCAATTATGTATAAACATGTGACCATTAAAGATTTTGATACGCAAGAAAATAATGGCATTCAAGTTTGGTTTTCAGAATTTATCGAAAGCTAGTGTCGGCAAAGTTCAGCATCATGCCGTATTCCTGAAATGGACAAAGATAAAAGTTCGAAGAAAACGGATAGAACTGGCCAATATATAGACGGGTTTGAGAGTGACTTTAAATATTTCAAGTCCGAAAGTGGTAATTGAAATACATATTTAAATAGCCAACATTATTTTGGTCGGTTGATAAAAATTTTGGTCAAAGTCCAGGAAATATAATAACTGGGAGTAACGGTAGTTAAGATTTCAGTAGAAGTGGACAAACCCAGACTGATAAACCTTATACAAGCAGGAACGTCTGTCGCGGAGAAGGTGTTTGTAAATGTAAATGGAACTGAATGCAATGCATTGATTGGTTGTGGATAAATAATTTCATCTATAGCGGAATTGATGATTGGAAGGTTGAATCCATTCCGGAGCTCAAAACCCCGAGTTTGTATTGTCGGTTAGTGTAGCCGTTGGTTCTAAATTATTTTATTTTGGTTGCATAGAAGTTGGTTTTATGGTTAACGAAATGATGCCTGAACCGTTGTTTGTAGTAAAAACTACAAATTACAGTTAAATGTCACACTGGTATTGATATTATCAAATTATGTAAACGGAAGCTGTCTGATTGGTGCGATTTAAACGTTCCCTCTGAATGAGCTTCTGTTTTTTCTGTGGTTGGTGATACCACAGTAGGTATCGTGCGGTCGACAAATAGGATAAACAAGTTAAAACCAATGTTCACGATGACTGTCTTTGGTATTACAGGATCAAAAGTTACGAATGTAGATACTGAAATAACGGAAAATTGTGAATGCCCGATATAATGTAGTCACGGTAATCCCTAGAGTTATGGCGGTCAAAGGTTCGAGATGTAGAGTATTTTTAATATGACATAAAGTTGTAGAGGTGAAATTTTAAACGGTGTTTTTTTAATTAAACATGTACCGGTAAAGGTTATGCATCATGCCGAGTTGTGTGATCGTTTAGAATCTGAAACATTCGATGAAAACAAGTTTTAAATGGAAACGTTGGGAATAAACTTGGGAGCTGGTCTAGATGGTGCTACAAGACAGAAACCAGAACGGTTAATCAATAAATGGAGATCGGTATTCTCTAATGGTCTAATAGACTTTGGTTTTACTTAACCAATCGAACATGAAATTTAGCTCGCCCATTTTAAGAAACCTTCTAGACGGATTCCCCCTCCTTATATGATGAATTTCGGTTATATATATTAAGGAAATGTGAGAGGCTAGATGTATTCGTGAATCTAATAGCCCCTTCTTAAGAAACATAGTTCTTGTCCGAAAAATAGATTAGGTTCTGTGTAGATTTTCGGCGGTTGAATCAACGAACAGTCGAAAACGCCTATGCTTTTTCTCGGGTAAACGATATGATAGATTGTCTCCTTGAGTCTAGGCTATATTCCAAGTTAGACCTTCGCAGCGCATACTGGCAGTGTAGTGTTAAAGAGTCGAATATCTACAAAACTACATTTAATTCAAGACCATTATGGTGTTGCGGATGTGATAGGATGAAATTTGATCTAACTAACTCAGATGCCTTTTTCCAACAGCCGATAGACAAATGCATGGGAGAGGCACACTGAAATTGTCTAATATCTTTAGAAGATATACATGCAATTAGATTTTCAAAATCTGTTGATGAACATATTGACAGACTCAGTTTTTAAGCGTTTGAAATAGCATGGTTTTAAGTTGAAGGACAAGAAGTGAGTGCAAGTCATTTAATAGCTACATAAGTGTCTTACAAGCAACGTTACATTGTAGGGTCTGCCAAATGCTCCACAAAACATCTTTCCAAGTTACTGACAGTTATTCTATCAGCAGTAAAAAACGGACTCCAAGGTTACTGTGAAAGACATTCTAGAGATGGCGTGAATCAAATGTGGATTCTTAAAAAAATCCGAAGATCTGTTAGAATGCCTCAAATCAAGGTCCCTCTCCTCTTGCAGTAGCATCAAAACATCTGATTTTAGCACCCTC
>JARWCS010348051.1:0-11199 GCA_034783895.1 Geukensia demissa | reverse complement strand
GTATCAAAATAATACATACCCACAACTATTACATCTACCAATAAACAACTTCACCTGTGCAACTGATTAACAAAACAACTGCCTGGGGGTAATTTCACATCCTGTCATTATTGGTATGATTTAATTAGGTCTACAGGTAAAATTTTGATAATTATTTAAAAATTCCCATAGACTGTAATGCTAGCATAGCTGTAGTTGGAAATCAGGGGAGATAATTATGACACAAATTGGAAATGGGTCTATTCTATCTGGCGTAGTTTCTACTGCAAGCATATATAGATCTTTTAACTCAATGCTGGCAGTTATTATGGTGTATTTAAGTACTACCCAACCTATTATTCTTACCAATTAGCAATATTTTCTTCTATCTCTGGAAAGAATGTTTCGCCATTTTCTAATATATTCTTATCTTTGTCTATTAACATATCTGCTATTTCACTTAAAGGAAAATTAAAAGTAATGTTATTATTAATATCTGAAGTTATGCTCATTTGCTCCTCCGATAGTGATTGAAAGGCATCTGTTTCATCGAATATCATACTCAGAATGCTATGGGGCGAATCATGGTATGTCTTGTTGTAAAAAATTCCTAACGATTGTAGACTAGATATGTTCCATTTAGAGGTTGGAGTTGGAAATCTATCAATTGAATCGTCGACGTACGATGAAGTTTCATTGCTCGTCTCTGAATCTTCCATAAATTCACTTTTATTATGCCTTTCGTACTCAGATAAACCTTCAAGTCGCATCCACGGTGCTGTCATAGCCATACAGGAATATACAGGATAGGGGAAGGTAATGCATTGAAACAGGATATATTATATAAACCTCCGTATATAGGGAACACCGTCATATACCGTAATATAGTCAATGACTGTTCCTAAGAAATTGTACTCTTTTTATCATACAAAATTTTAGGAGTTTGGGAAAAAACTTTCTGAAAGGTCATGATTTTAGTTTTGCTAGTATTGACAGTCAACTGCCAATCAAAACAGTAATTTTTTAATTTATTCATAGCATTTTGTAATCCTGCGTGAGTATTTGAAAAAATTACAAGATCATCAGCGAAACTAAGACTGGAAATTTTAGTTTTATCCAAACAAAGCGGGTCACAAGAATTGTCAAATATATCATGCAGGTCATTAACAAAGCAATTCAAATGTAACAGCTCTCGGGCAGATAAGTATACAATGTAAATCAAGTGGCATTTAAACACAAAAAAACGTTCCTGGCTAGATAGGCACATAAAGTATGTGGCGATGTTCAGCATGTTTGTGAATAGTAAATCCCCCCCTAACCTGGGACAGTGGTGTAACATAACGACATAAAAAACAAAATTTTAAAACCAACTGCACAAGATTTAACTTTTTAAGTCGATACAAAGTACGCAGACAATAACAAATAAAACAAGAGACAAGATGCATCGATCCCGAAAAACTACTCGCCGTTTCTGACAGCTAGTTCAAAATAAAATCACAGTTGATAACAAACCTGGTTCTCTTAAGATAAGACATCAATCGATAGACGTCCGACTGGATTTAGTTTAATAATATCATAAATAGCCAAAGAAAACAAGGTATTCTGCAAGTGCCAAAATAAAAAAAGTATCAAAATAATGACTGAAATTAATTTTGAGGTAAATTGTTGAGCATAAAGTCAATGTTGATAACAAAGAAGACAATATTTAGAGAGTTGGCTTCTGAGAGTAATCTGCTAGTCATATCCGCATTTTTCTGTAAAATGCAATGCAATAGAAATTGTTATCAACACTCAAGAACATTCTTACTTGTCAACGAAACCTGCCATGTTATAAAAATAAGCATTGAATAATTATATTTGCACACAGCAATAATCCTTTAGATAAGATTTTCCGATTGCTGATGCCGTAATGCTTGCTGGAAGCACACACGCAAGGCACGCGCCAGTGATTAATATCAGTTTAGTTTGATTATCAATATGTAATGGACATCTTCGTCACGTGATCAAACTCTCAAATGAATGGAATTCCTTTAAGCAAGGTGCGATATATACATAAAGAAATGTAGAAAAGCTGAAAATGAAGAAAGATGGATGTGCTAATTAAAGTCTGTTATTAATTATTACGAATTGTTCATTAATAATTTACCCGATTGTGAAATAAAGTAATCTACGAAAATTTCCCGTCGCCTTCATCGATTTGACTACAAGTGGTAATTGCAATCACAGGTGATTCCGATAGGCCTTTATGGGAGAATCAATGAAACACAGAATAAAGCTTCTTGAGGACGGTTGGCACAAGATGTCACATCATGGATTTTAATTTAATGGAGAATTTTTATTTCAAACCTCATATTCCGTGAAAAATTTACAAAGTAATATTTTTACATGCAATGTAGATTTTTTTCAAGTGGAGTTATAAAAAGGAGGATTTTATTATAGAATGCATGAATAATTATTGAAAAAGTGTGTTTTTTTCCTTTCTAGTGACGTAAGATCATTTGAATATTATTTCTGAAACCAGTATGCAAAGTAATGTCTGATGAAAAACAACCGGACAATGGAACTGCGATGGAAGACACGACGACGGAACAAGAAGTTCAAGAGAACGCGGAAAAGAAGTCTAAATCGCCGTCAAATTCTCAAGAATCACAAAATTCTGATTCTGAAAATGAAGAGGAGCAAGAGCTTCCCTTCCCGGGATTTACAGCCAAAGCTCTGTGTATGACACAAGACCATAGACTGAGATTTTGGTGTCTAAAGACCATAACTCATCCATATCCTTTTTTAAATAAAATTTTCTAAATTTTCAAGATGTTTGACAGGTAAGTGCATATTTTATTATAATTTCAAAGGTAAAAAATGCACAAATCGTATAAAATTTTGTGTGGTATTTATTGGATCCGTAAAGGTGTGCCCCCGTGCTTAAGTTTTGTTACAGAATTGACAATGAAACGGACGTAGTAAACTCTGAAAATTTTCGCGAACATATGAAATTTCTACAAATTTGTTACCATTTTTAGAAAAAATAGACAAAAAATTAATTTCGCATTTAAATTAAAATTAATGCTTGATTCTGTCAATTTTGTCATTATTAAATAATTAGGAAATTTCTCCCTCAATGTTGTCTTTTGTTTGCTCAATTAAATTAGTTAAATTTATACTTATGATTTACCTATCATTTTGTGCCAACTTTAAATATCATTGCCTAGTCTTTGGTTGGAAGCTTTTAAAATTAAAGACGAGATTTTATTTTGCTTAACACAGACACGCCATTGAAAAAAGTTGTTTTGATCTTTTTCTTTTTTTTGCAAGTTTAACAACTGTGAAATTGGAAACAAAAACAGTAAAAGGCCTTTATCGGAAGCAAGTGAATTTTTACGACAGGAAACAAAGCCAGTCGGTACATATGGTATTAATGCCAGTACATTGTTATTAATTAAGCGGCAATGATTGTAATAATTAGAGAAAGACAGGTGCGTAGTGTGAGGGTGCTTTACATGCACGTGGTGCAGAAAAGGAAGTGATGAAAATTTCGAATCTATTAGAAAATAACAAAAAAGCTGGTTTCCTTCGACATTAAGAGTCCCAGATTAAGGGTAGGGCTTATTCAGGGGATTTTCTGAAACGGAAACCTTGGAACAAAAAACACCTTTTGATCCCAGCCTTTATATAGCTTATGTAAAAGTATTTTAAATAAGTAAACCAGACACAAATGAAAAAACCATATATTTATGTTTCTGATATTTTTAACTTCTTCAATGAACACGACCCATGAAAGTCGGTTGGGATGCACAAACGCTGGACTAAACATACAAAAGGACGCAGCTTAACAACCCATTATCAGATGAAAATGTAGCCGAAATGTATTGTCGCAGCAGGTGAAATGCTAGTGGATTTTGTAATCTTGCTGATGAATAGATAAAAATCAATAATATGTAGTGGAAATTGATCGTGTTAATAACTATTGCAATATCATTAATATCATGTGAAAAGTATCTCTGTGCTTCATCTGAGATTATCATTATTGTAGTCTTAGGCTTCAATGATTTATGTTCTTGTTTACAATTCATATTGAAGAAAAACTGAAATATCAGTTATACAATCTAAGATTTTTTGTGTAAAAAATGCCAGTTCCATATGTAATTTGTATGATATGTTGCATTCCCCTGAACCGAAAGATGCCCACAGGAAACCCAGATCTAAACAGAAAATTTGAGATTTTAGAAGCATGTCAATGGTAATTCACCACAATTGAAAAACATTTTTAATATATAACATGACATTAATGTCCATGATTTTTTTGAGTCCTTGATTGAACACCTTTATTCCTCCCCTTTCCATTACCAAATGCCCACCCCCAGTGCCCACCGGGGTGCCCACCTGGTATGTTTTTATGAGATTTGAAAAAAATTGTGACAAATGTTATAAAATAAAATAAATGGAATTTTATCCAAATGTGAGGTAAAATTATTGAGGACACATGTACTTGCCTATAATCCCATTCAAATGGGATCCCAAGTACAAGTAAATTTTCATATCACTAAATTTCCAAGTTTGACATTCTAGTTCTAGAAGTTGACAGTTGTCAGTTAACATACATTTGTTCCTGATAACAGAAGTTCCAATGGAACTTTTCTTATATATTATTTCATTATACTTTTTCCTGTAGGAACATGTATTATACAGGGCTCCCTGTATTATATAAGGTTCATTCAGTCAGGAACAAATATTACAATAAAAGTAATTTATTTCTTCTTTTGGAACTTTTGTTATGGAGGAACCAAAGTATTACTATGTAGTCAAAATCTTTTACAATAGGAATGTAAAAATTGACCTTTAAAATCAAGTGGCTGCTTAATAGAGGTGACAACAAAGGCAAGTTTGACTTTATTATCAAATTATGAATTAAATTTCTAATTGTCTTAGTAACTTTTAACAACTGAATATACTTGTAAAAAGGAATGGAGCTTAGATTTATTCACAGCTTCAAGTTGACAGTTGGAATTTGAAGTTTTGACTTATTGTGTTTATAGATAATAGTTTAAAATATTTTGGCAACCCCCCTCTCCCCCAAAGAAGACATCCTCATTTCTGAACATGTATTATGCAATTCTTTTTTGACAATCCTCCATAAATCGATTTCAACATTTTGTTCTGTGTGAAAAATCGTTTTCCCTATTACAAAATCTGATCTCAGTAACAACTAGTTTATTTTAAATATTTATACAAGTGTAAACCATAATAGTCTTTTGGGATGAGAGTTTTACAGAGTAGCGATGTATTTGACAGAGAAACAATATTGAACGGGAAAATTGTATAGATCGGGTGAAGATTTCAGAAAAGTATATTTGTAACCAATCCTCCAGAGGTTATTTTCCATTAGAATCGGTATTTTGAGAAGATATATAGGATTTCATGGCAGTAAATGATTTATTTTCGGATAATGTTGAATTCTTTATTCATTAAATAATTAATGGTTTATAAGGTTAGGATAGTATGTATTCTCCTATCCGAGTAAAACTTAATTTTCTTGCAATTTTTGTAACAAGTATTGTAAATTAATTTGATTTGTTTGCCAGTTAATAGAAATGATTTGAACTGATCATCCAGAAAACAAAATGTTCTGAAATTCTGTTTTATAAATTTAAAGAAAGATTATTTGTTGAGTTGAAGAATTTGGTGGTAAAATTTCAAGGCTTAAACTATACAAATCTTTGGGCAAGTCAAAGGACGGATTTGGTATTATAGGATTTAGTAGGTTCAGAAATTCTAACTGAAATAGAGTTTTACAATATGAGGATAGTACAGGGTTATTTTCGTGCAGCATTTTTGTAGTTTTGTATTTCACATGTTGCCATGGTAGATGGTCATTATAGGTCTTATTTCTAGAAATTGACCAAAATGTGACATGCAAGACAAAATCTTATTTTTCGCTCAAATAACATTTTATTCCTCATGCCTCCCTGTCCGGTACACCCAGTACCACCCTCCAATATGGCCTGAAATTTTGCTGTCAAATATTGAAGTATAGATAAAAGAATACATAACAGACACAATTTTGCATGATGTCCTTCTTGCATCATATAACAGTTAAAGAATGGCAAAAAATTCAATCTGGTCTACTTTGAGAGAAACTCTAGAAGACTTGGGCTGCATGCAGTGATCAAAATTGGTTTTTGTTTAGAAATTTCATATCTATTAAAATAACCCTTTATCACAAAACTTCTTTGGTCTCAAGGTGCTGCAAATGATTTCAAAATGCTAAAGTATTTTGAAAAATGGAAGAAAATAGCAGCTAATATAAAAACATTCTTTTTATTTCTGACGTTTGATTGCAAAATTTGCAAGTTAAAGGGATGCTTCAAGAAAAATATCACACAGTTGTTCAAAAAGGGTTTGTGCTGTTTTGAATCTATTTGCCAAAATGCAGCCTGAATGAATCGATTCACAGGTTGAGATGGGGATCTCATTTAAATGGGGAAACAGATTTGGGTTTCTAGCCAAAATATTTTGTTATATCCTGTGTTGTCCCAATGGCTAGGCCAGTTGGCTTCAAAAGGCATTTCATATATTTCCAAATAATGATGGCATTCAATCTCTTGTACATAACAACCTGAAAGAGAAAAATTAATACTATATACATTTATACAGGTTTCATTCGATTTACTTATTCAAATTTAATTATCACCTCCCCATAACTAATTTATGTTTAGCAGACAAAATGTCAATTAATTACATAAATATGAACATAATAATCAACAGGGATCTGTAACCTTTGTGTAACCTTTATTTGTTGATCAATATCTTATATAATTAACATTCAATTAAGCACCTGCCTTAGTTCTTTTGTGTTATGACTGGTCCTATTGAACTAGAACATCTTGTGGAACCAGTATACATGTGCATCATGTGTCTCAGTTTTCTCTTTGTATAACATAAAAAATGGTCAATAACTTTTTTGCCATGATTATATTTGAACTGTTCAGGGGTTTTAATGAACACAAAATTTATGGTTGTCAATTTACAAACTGGGTTTTCCAAGTTTACTTTTTCAGCATTCCATTTGGGTTCTTAGGTCACACAGCATTAGTCCTTTTTTAGTCAATATTTGTACTGAAAGGTTTATTGACAGTCTATTGATTGAAGACATGTTATTAAACTGTAAAAATAGTAGCTGGAGATATTTTCAAAGTTTCTCCTGGGGTATTTTATCAGAAGAATACCAGAAAATGTTTTAACTTTTTAGAAAGCTTAAAGTCAAGTTGGTTTAAGGCGCAGATCCAGGATTTTGGGATTGGGAATTGAGGCGTAACAAACAAACATTTTGATGAGTTCACTATTCATGTAAAGGAAACCAATTTGTAACTTTTTTTTTATTTTAGGGGAGATGAGGTTGGGGTGGGGTAGGAATGGGGAAGTACATATGCTGGGTATTAAATTTGTAATTTTGGATAAACAGCAAGGTTTTAATATTGTTTTGTTAAGGCACTTAAAGTATAAATTCATTCAATATGGCATCCAAAAACATCAGATCCTATAAATATTGTTTTCAGTTCTAAGACTCTTTTTTTTTCAAAAGTTTATAAAAATGTATAAAAAGAAATAAAAGATTGGAATACAGGCTAAGTTTGCAAGAAAAAAATGAAAAAGAACTGAAATTTAAGAATTTTCATTCTGATGTGATAACTATATGCCAAAATCTGAATATACTAAATATCTGAACATCTATTAAACTTATTCTGTGAAGATTTTATCAAAATTAGTATTGGCCTCACATGAGTTTAGTTATAATACTTACATGTATAATGTAACATAAGATTAAGCAACAGATTAAAGTAACAGGATACAGCTAATACCTTCAAGGATAAAAACATGAAACAAATTGTCAATTCTTTTCCTGTTTTAGAATTTCCTTTAAAATGCTGAAATTGTAAGATATGATATTATACTATGTAACATTAAAAGGCATTATATCTGTGCTTTAAAAAAGTAAAGTCCCTTTTAGGGGCAAAAAACAAGCCTTACATTACCTTCTCCTTAAGGTGACATTTAGTAGGTGGAAATGCTGTTGATGTGCCCTGCGCACAATGTGTAATAGAATTCGTTAAAACTCTTCTTTGAATTTATGTCCCCATTCATCATAATTATATCACAAAAAAGGGCAAAAAATTTCATAATTTGACCTTTTTGATACAAATTCACACAAAATTATTTCATAATAGGGAAAATTTCATAATGGTAATACAATTTTCTGATGATGTCATTTAAACAGTAGACTTCGGAATAAAATTGGTTGTCAATTTCCACGCTAATTTCATTCATCAAGTCTTCCCTAGACTCCACAATGACATATAATGGAGTGTAAATAAGATTGTTCCAAGCTTTAGTATGCATATTGGATTAACGGTCACTACCGAGACTGGTTATAGAGGTAGAGTTGATAATGATTCCAAATCATTATTGACGTGTACCGTAGCTAACATTGAAGAGCTTTAAGATCGGAGCGAGTTTATAATGTAGCTATTTGTTCTGAGATTTTCAGTGGTGGGATGGGAAGGGGTAAGGGAAAGAAAGTGGTATTAGGGATGTACCCCCAAGCTTATGATTGGAAACAAAAATTAAAAGAAATGAGTTATGTTAAATTAAAAAGTTGCAATATACATGTATATAAAACAATATTTTGATACCAGAATCATGCTATTTATTCCCCTAACCGGGCATCCCCCCCCCCCCCCCCATGCTAAAAATTTCTCAAATCACTCTGTTTATCAAGGATCTTATACAGTCGCATTCCTAAATTTTGCCTGCATTTATAAACTTTAGTTTCATAGCTGAATGTGTGTTGAAAAAAAATTGAAAAGGGTGCACAAATTGTCTTATTATAAATTTGGTTTGTTATCATAAATTTTACAATGTTTTTTATGGAAATAAGTATTAATTTTATGGATCATATAATTTAGTGTTTGGTTCATCAGCATATAAAGGGAAGTTGAGTGAGAGTTTAGGAAGGTAAAGGTCAGGCTGTCACCAATATTTATATTGATATTACTTTTACAATATTGATAGGGGCCCGGTGGCAGAGTGGCCTAGGTAGTTGATTCAAACTTACATGTACAAATCACTGTAGCTCCAGCTTCCCCCACCAGTATAACTGACATTCACAATATAACTGAGTAATATTGTTGAAAGTGGTGTTAAACCGGTTCTACTGGATAGACCGCCTCGATATGAATGAAATTTTGTGGAAAGTGGCATTAAAGTGATTAAACCCCAATCAAACAAACGAAAACAAAGTTCAAAGCCACCTTTGATATACATGTAGTTGTTTGTTTCCATTCATAGAAAATATTCTTCGGGTATAATAGAAAGACCTTAGCTTGACATCTCTCTCCAGTGTTAAACTGCTTGACATTCATGAAACAAAGTCTGTAAAATCCCGAGACTTAAGAAAATTCTTCAATTTGTAAACATTGTTTTCCATAGCATTGAAATACATGAATATTCACATCTTCCCAAGTCAAGGATTTGCGATCCACTTCGCTTCAAAGTGGATCACAAATCCTTGACTTGGGAAGATGGAATATTCAGAACAGCAATGGTACTGATCTAAAACGAAGGTTCAAATTAAATTCCATGACCAATAGATTTTGTGTAATGTACATAAATAACGTATCGATTTCGAGGATGCCAAATCAGATTTTTTTTTTTAGATGATGACTTCGTCAAGTACACACTTATCATTATTGGACGAGGTTTTGCGTTTATTAAGTGACATTTATTCCCGATAATGAATACTGATGAGACGATATTATGTAAATATAGAAGAGTCTTTATATGATGTTAACTTTGACTGAAACAAGTTAGCAGACAACAAGTGATTCATGTTTTATAATTGGTGTCATCATCATCGAGACCGATTTTTTTTATTGCCATGTACGGCTTTTCATCTTGAATTATGAATTATTGAACCGTTTTCAGATAATCTTGAAGTCAGAGAATGGAATAAAATTTTAGATTTTTTAGACATCTAAGGATATATTATAAAGTTTCACTCAGAATTTTTAAAACAAGAGAATTTACAATTTCAGTGAAAATCGGTAATTCTTGACTTGTAATGTAGAACCATTAAAATTGCTAGACACTATAATGTCATTTATCACATTTTTAGTGCATAAGATCGTCTATGGTTTCTCAGAAGAGCTGTATCATTTGTAAATAATGACACAATTGCCATATGTAGACTGATTTCTTGCATAAATTCCATATGATATGGTAATCTAACCTCTCTAAGATTTGTTATCATGACAAGGGTCCGCTGTTCTTTATGGCACTGCATAGATTTCATATTTTCGTTGTTCCATAAAAAAAATCATGGAAGATAAATTCATTGCATCAATGTTATCTACATTTCTGATTGACAAGAGTACAAATGTCGACCAGTCATGTGATGAATGATTGGCTTGTATGGTTTAAAATCAGCCGTGTTCACGTCCAAAGACTAATCTCGCCGTAAATAATTAATGTCACTTTGATGAGCAAACCACGGCTTGTGTATGCAAAGATTTAATCACATTTATATGCAAATGAGCAACCTTTAAAATTAGTGGGAAATTGCGACTGTATTGACTGAGACATCAACGAGAAAACATAACTACAAATTACGGGATAGAAAGTAACACTTTCGTTGGTGCTTCACTATTTTTCTGTATTTTTAAAGGTCAGCTTCATTAAAAGAGTCCTTGTACTTATTGGTAAGGCCAAAATTAATAAATAGTGTTTGTTACCCCTAACACAACCCTTCCAAGCCAGGTATGGGTAGGTAGGTAGGTAGAAAAAAAAATTTCATTTCAATTTGTTTATTTTGTTAATTACCTTATTTTTTTGCTTTATCTTCGTGGATCTCCTTGTTTAAGACATATCCTTCTTATGTTTCTTCCATAGGCATAAACCCTTTAAACTTCTCAAGATTTATCCATTTGGAGATTAAAAAGGATTTTCTTTGCCTGCTAATACCCAGTTTTCATTTCATCATTTCATAAAATAAACTTTGAAAAGCTGTTGGAGAAAATATTTAAAAATTTTTAAGTTTCTATAAAATCTAGATTTTTTATTAAAAAAAACCTTTTATTAAAAAAAATGAAAAATCATGAGAAATTTGTATTCCTGCCAAATTTTCAAATGCTTATATTTCAAAAATTTGCTTGCCAACCCATTATTTAT
>JARWCS010348041.1:0-11199 GCA_034783895.1 Geukensia demissa | reverse complement strand
GAACTAACGGACGCCCCTTAAGCAGGGGTTCTACCTGCAGGCGGAGAAACCGAACGGCCTATTTCTATACCCCGGCCACCCTCGGGGGGTGAACAAATATGAGAAAATTTTAATTTTGCTGGAAATATAGCAAAATTGTCTCTTATTCACATCATAACTAAATATAACGTTCCGTGAGTCTAATTTTAGATTTTTTGTTTATCAATCTGTTTTGCTAAATAAGTCGGATTTATGATAACAAATATGCCGTTTAAGTTTTGGTTATAAAAGAAAAATTTCATAATGCTTGACACATGTTCTAATCAGCAGCATTTAAACTAAAACATAGGTACATTTCCTATGTGCAATACAAGTACTAAAGCATCCTCCGTAATATAAGGGTTTTAAAATCTAAATAAGTAAAACAATAGTGAACCAGTGGCTTCAAAATACTGTTTTACCAATATTGAACATATATGTGAAATTTTGATTAGATAATGCTAAACATGCTGGACACGTGTTTGTAGAAAAATAGGAAATTTGTCTCTAAATAAAATCATATTTCAAATATCACGTCCCAAGAGAGTCTAATTTTAGCTTTTCTTAATCGATTTGTTTTGTTATTTGCTAGATTCGGATTTATATGAAGAAAAAATATCGCTGTTTAACGACAATTATTTTTTTAAGGGAAAATGGGCGATGACTTGATTCACAGATAAAGCGTTTTGCCTATTTTTTGAAAAGTACAAAGAACATGAAAAAGTAATTCGAAGATATCAAAGGGGCAGACAGAAATCGTTAAGTCGGAAGACAGAAAAGACCAACACAATAAGACGGAAGACAAACATAGAACACAGGACACTACACTGAAAACTAAAGCTGGAGTAACACGAACCCTACAAAAAACCAGGGAGAGTTCAGGAGCTCCGGAAGGGTAAGCAACTACTGCTCCACTAGTGGCACCCGTCGTGTTACTCAGTATTCAAAGCCGGTATGTAGTCACAATCGAATTTAGTCACAACCGGTAGAGGAACGGATTGTATTCATGACAGTGGGAAAATATCCATTGTCATTTGTGAAATGGATATTTCGTACCGTTCAACCAAATCATGATAGAGACCGAAAAATTTCCGGAGTGATGACTCTTATCTTTCCCTGAGAAACCCTTGGCTCAGTGGCTTTCTTGTCAGCTGCAAATTTGTATCAATATAATCCTAATAGGAAGCACAAGCTTACAAGAAATATACTCTCCGTATACAGGTGCAGCGGAATGTTGCTAGACATGAACGGAAAATTTACAAATGGAATATCAAAATCATCTCTCTTGTCGTAAAGTTTTGTTCTTAACCCGACCTTACTGTCAATATCTAGGTGTAAGTCTAGGTTAGAAGCAGGCCTTTTTTTCTGTTGTATCTTTGATTTCAAGTTCAATCGGATAGATGTGGTCAACATAGTCACCAAATTTAGAGTTGTTCAATGAAATGACATCATCTATACAGCGGAACGTGAAACCAAAAGATTGAGCCAACTTTTTCTCTTTTCTCTTTAGATAGCTCTGTATGAAGTCAGCTTCATACGAATAAAGGAATAAATCGGTGACATGGGGTGCACAGTTGGTCTCCATTGGAATGCCGACAGTCTGTTGAAACACACGTCCGCCAAAGATTACAAAAATGTTGTCAATCAAGAAATCTTGCATTCATTTTTCTATGATCTAGAAAACTATAATATATAGAGAAATTGTAATTTGTACATACATACACATCAGTCAGCATGAACGAAAGATGTTAATAACCAGTAAGATAAATATTGTTGAAAGGTGGGTCTGAGCTATTTTTGAGATAACATATAAAATGATCAAAATTGTGGGTATGAACGATCATGATACTCGGCTTCAGATAACCAGTAAGAATTTATGAATTGGTTGAGGACCTGAATTTTTAGACAACTTACTTTTAACTTAAAGTAAGGGAAGGCCAAGTCCTGGTGGTGGCTTTGGAACTTGTGTTTGATAACAAATAATAATTTATAGTGTTGTGTGTTTTATGTTTGTCTTTCATTTCATTTTGTTGGCCATGGTCTTGTCTGTCCTCCGACTTAACGATTTCTGTCTGCCCCTTTGGTATCTTCGAATTCCTTTTTATATGGTTAGTGTGTGGAAATCTGAACAGTTATTGGCATATTTTAAGATTTTCAATATTAAGGTTGGCTCCACTCCAAGGGCAGGACTTAGAATTCTTGAACTTTTGCAACAGTCAACTCCTCAAGTGTATTTACCCGTGCAGTTAATTTCAAATTACCATGCCCTATGGTGTACCAGGACTTCTTGAACAATCGTTTTTATTTTAATGTTTAAACCTTTGAGTCATGCTTTTGGAATGTAACTAAAAACCGATAGCCTCTCTGTACTTGACAATTATAATGTAAGATGTTATAGTTATATAAGATTAAATCCTAGCTTCCATAGTTCAACAATTTCATCTTTACTAATCATGAAATTCGTTTTTCATTATTTAGCCCCGCAGAGTTGAAGTAGATCATAAAATCGTTTATAATGCATAGTTTCAAATTGTATCAATAACAGTCTCGGAGTTTTCCTCTTCTACCACTGGGACGAACTGCATTACATAAGATCCCAAATTCCGAGTTTGGGGTAAACCAATGTTAACAAACAACCGCACCGTAACACATACTGCAGAAAGCATTATCTTTCTCTAATATTGTGTCTAGCATTACATGTGAATCTGAATAATTTAAAAAATGAAATTTTATAACTATTTAAATATTTATATTTTCACTGCTACGGTGGTGTAATGGTAAGCGTGATCGCCTTGAGTGTGGCATGTCGTGGGTTCGATCTCCGGTCGAGTCAAACCAAAGACATTAAAATTGGTATTTCTTGCTTCTCCGCTGAGCACGCAGCATTTAGGAGTAAGAGCAAAGACTGGTCGGCCGAGAGTCAGAATAGTGTGTCTGAGTAAAGTGGAATGTTTTCCTGCGGACTGTTGCTTTCGTGAGCTAGCATGTTAAAAATCCGGTTCAGCATGTCGGCCTACTACAAAGCAGGGTTCATCCATCATCACTCATTATTCATATGCTCTCGTCTTGAATATGCATGAAATATTTTGCCACTGGACGTTAAATCAATCAATCATATTTATATTTTCAGTTAATTAAACAATTGTTAACTATTGCCAAATATGTGATATCGATTGATACTAGAATTACTAGACCGTTGAGTGTCAGGACCTCACTCACCCTGGGTTGATTATTCCTCATCAAAATTTAATGTTAGTCGACCTTTTACATGTATAAGATTTATGGCTCTTGAAAGACTGTTAAATGTTTATGTATGTTTGCCCTTGTCTTCAAATTTCAGAAGAAGACCCTGTAAACTGCAATCGGATATGTACTCCCTATGTGAGATTTAAAATTATTATTCACGCTATGATAAATTGACAAAAATGTAGTGTGTTATATAGTTATCCTTGGCATGGCACTGTTTCGTCAGAGCTATTAAACAGCTAGGCTCTCAATAGCCGCTGGTTTGTACATTTAAATATTATATATTTTCTGTAATATCATTTTGATCCTGTGACAAGTAAGTTATATATACTCTAAGTCAGAGTTTGCTGGAATGGGTAAATACGTTGTGAAAGAAAAACTGTCTACCGTATTCGTATAAAATAATGTTAATTTTGTAGACTGAAAAAAGTGCAAGTAACTTGCAATAATACTTTTGAGCAATCTCGATGTGTTTTAAGCTGCGCCGAGTTTTTAATTCTCTACGGGGATTTTACTTATAACATTACCCATTTGTTTGCCGGAAGTGGGCAATTGTACGCGCTAGCGCGAGACCGGGAGTATACATTGCCAACGCTGCGTAATAATTAAGTAATTTAACAAGGATTAATTAACCTTCAAAAATGCTTAGTGGCGCTCCTGAATGGAATTTTAAAAGTCATTCTTTTGATATGTATCGCAAAAGAGGGTCCGAATACAAAAATGAGCGCACTTTTTCAAATTACTTTATCTAGGTCAAACTGCAGCGCTCCCACCAAAAACAAAGATGGCCAACCTTCAACGTTAAATCTCCTTAGAAAAAATTCAGGGGCAGATAATACAATGTAGTATGTAAATCACTTTTGCATAGTGTAAAGAATGAACCGTTAACTGTGGGATACATCTTTCTTTTGATTTAAAATAAATCCAAAGGCGGAAACGCACATATAATTTATAATTAGTTAAGCCCAAAATTCGCACTCCAGAAAAGCTTGACATAGAGTATAGTCAAGTAGCTGTTCTTTGAGTTTCAAGTTGTGAATTTCTATAGTTGTTCACACATTTTGCTGTGATGTTTGCGTTTAAATGACCCATGTTATCCTTGCCATTTTTTATACACTCCTCCTCTTAGGCCGGCTTGGTAATCGCTATAATGGCAGTTCGTTTTCTCTGTCTGCTAGTACAACGCCTAGTAAAAAGGAGTCTGTTGATCGGGTGGCTATATAATTGTCAACATTAGAATAGCCGGGATTAAGGAATAGGTTACTTGGTTTCTCCACCAGGAGGTACAAACTCTCAAAAAGACGAGTCCGTTGGTTCGGGTGTATAAATTCCCAACAAACCTCTAGGACGGGATCGTTATTATCGCGTCACATGCTTCGAGAATAGTGCCCTCAGCATGTTAAAGATCCCTTTGCAGCCGCTCATCGTGAGGGCCCGTTTGTTGAGAATTGCTCATGCTAAATTTTCCGGCCTACCCAAATAGTCACAATTTGACATTCTTTGGTCAAAACATTCCCCGATTATAACCCAACCGGCCTCTTGTTTTTTATTGTTTGTAACATTTTTTGTCCTGATTATAAATTTTGAAATATTTGTTGATAGTAAGAAATGTCAAAGCAATCAATTATTTCTTTCGGTTTATATCCAATATGCGTGTAAATATAAACTTCCTCTGTATTTACCATTGTCTCTGATATACTTATGTAGCAGAAACTATGACGTTGATATATAACGCACTCTCTCTGCGTCTGAAGTGCTTTATTCTTTCAAAAACAATGAGTTTTATTGATGTACGAAATATACTAACATATGCAGTTTAGTTTCTCTTATCACCATATGTCAAAGGTGACAATCTGTCTTTCTACTACTATGTGAGTTATTGGTGGTTTATTGAGTGGTCGGACTGGCTTCTGTGTTTCTGATCATCAAAATCAAGACTACACCTGAGTTGCAGGTTATGTTCACGCAAAATCATTTGTCAATTTGTCCTCTTTTTACAGTAAGTATTGAGTACTTTCAGGGGAGTCTGTTGTGAAAAGCCCGGATTATTCTTATAGTTTGCATTTTTAATAATCATCAAACTACGACCGTCAATACTGACACAAGCACAATACAAAATCAAGTTTGTGCCAGGAAGAGTATTATTCCAATACCAATAAGGATTTGATTCCCCCGGCCTGACAAACTCTATGAAATCCCGTCAGAACATCATTATAGAGCATTAAGTACCTCTGGCATGAGTTTCATAAAATATCTCAGTTTGAGGATTTCCTCAAAAGTTTCCTCAGTCAAAAACTACCAATCAAATGACAGCATTTTCAATATTTGAGGAAAATCTCAATTTTAGATATTTTATGAAACTGAAGCCTGATCACTTTTGAGTCATTTTTGACAGTAGGCACAGAACATAAACCGATAGCCAACACATTAAATTATATAGAAATAGCAAAATAGTATACTTATAATCTTACATTTTCAAGGGTCAAGCTTTCTAGTTCCCGTTTTGAAGTATAAAGAGCATTTAACGACCAAGTGATCATGTTATAGCTATACACTCATATTGCAAAAAATGGTGCGAAAAAAACGAAAAAATCATGTAATAAAGGCCGTGCTAAATTTATGAATAAAATAATGGCATAGTATATATTCCAATCAAACAATATGAAACGATGTACAAAGATATATGTTTAGAACTTTATAAAAGATTTGTGTTGTTCTTGCAGATAGCAGCACAAAGGGCGAACGAAAAAACAAGGTTGCTCTCAAGTTCGCGTACAGTTTTGGGACCAAAACTGTTTTCAAAATGTAAGTTTTCGTTATGATACCCATTATCTTCTGGAAAATTTGTGAAAATCATGACGTTTATCTCAAGAACTGTTTAATTTTGAGTATATTACAGAGTTTACATTTTAGATATATCTAATACTAAAAAAAGACGTGCTCATTTTAATACAACATAAATCAGTTTTCCTCATTGAAAGTTATATTTGCGGGTCAAAATCGGGTCTTAAATACCTTGTCCTTTTCAGTAAAATAGTTCAGAAAAAATGTACAGAGATACGACTACAAAGAAAAAGAAAAACGATGTGGGCTATTCTAATAACATGGGGAAGTGCTTTCCTGTAGATCATTAAGTAATAATTCAGGTGTCCAGTTCATCCAATATTTAAGATTTTAGACATCTATGAAAAACAATTTGAAACCAATATTGGTTAAACGCTTCAATAATTCTAAAACATTGACCCTGTGTTTTGCCTTCAAATTTATAGGCGTTTTTTGGTGATCCATTCCAAGTGCCTAACAGATAAGTAATTAAGTGTATACGAATTTCAGAGAAATCAATAACATTTCCATTCTAGAAATCGATTGGAATTTTTGGCCTTTTAATTATTTTATTACAAATAACATAAAACGCTTCAGGAAAATGCAAGAATTACCAAAATACTATAAAAATAGGAGATGTGGCATGATTGTCCATGAGACAGCCATCCACCAAATGACAGTAGAATTTAAACTTCTACAGGTCAAATTACGGCCTTCAACAATGAACCAAAGTCCTTACCATAACAGAAGCTGTAAACGGCCCCGATTTTAGTTTACAAATTAACCTTTTATCGTGTTTGACTCATGATATCTCGTTCTGATGTAGAACATGTGTCTAAAGTTGTGCTGATTTGTTTGAAATATTCATGTTTTGCAAGTCTGCAGCTTATAAATGATACTTTCAAGATTGGTGGTGGAAATATTTTAAAAAACAATTCATATTTTTTGTACAAAAAAAGTTAAAACAAAGATGGATTACCACTGAGCAGACATTAGTTTTGTTCAGAACAAGCTATTTTATGTATTCTAACTTTGCTTAGATATGCAAAGTAATTATAAAATGAAGCAAACATTTCTTCAACACATTTTATTTCTTTAGATAAATTAGTAATGAATATACTTAAAGCAATTAATAGTACCTCTGTAGTGAATGCCGATTAAATTTGTCCGCTTTTCATACACTTCCTTTCAATTGCCAAACGATTTTTTAAAGTTTGGAAGTACGAAGGACACACGACAGTGGATACTACTTTTAACTTCTGGTTCGGTTATGTGTATATAACTTTCCACTGCACGGTAGATGATCTCTGGTTCAAATATACTGAAATAATTTTTCCGCTTTGGTATATTATCTATATTCAGTCACGGGTATATAACTCATATAACTCCCCTGTGGTATGACTTCTGACTCAGTTAGGGCTATATAACTTTCCCCTGTGGTAGATAATACCGTAGCCAAATCAAATAAAAGATGTTCATTTTTCGTTTAAGGGTGAGAGGTTCTGGAAAATGGTCCCTGTTGTCTTTGATCATTTCTTTGAATGTATTGGTCTAAGGTTACAGCTGTTGTTAAAGTAGATGGCGCTGTTTGTGTATGGTCTGATGTTGGGATTGTTGGCATAGGCTGTTGTGCTTCTAAAGACGGATTATTTTGTGAAACATTTGAACATATAAGCTGTTGTCTGAAAGATTTTATCCTCAAAACATATATGATAGGATCAATAAAGGGATTCAGTATTATAAGGTACGTACATATAGCTAGGACGCTAGCATGGTCAGACTGGTTTCCCATGGCAAAGCTCACGATTGAAACTATTGGTCTTGGACTTATTATTAAGGCAGAAACAAGAACGATAATGCCTAAAGTAACCATATTCCTTCTAACTGTTTTACTTCTTACTGACGTCTGTGGATTTGCCCTACTATTGCTCTGCCCGATTTTATTTTGCTGTCGCCACGTTCGTTTAATCAAAACACCGTACAGGCATACAGTACCTGTAGTCAGCAAAAATGCTGGAACGTCCATGCACAGAACATGAGACCATTTGGGTCTTATTACACACTCTGGTTTAAATGTATAAAAGTCATACACCCAAAGAGCAACAGCGTTAAGATGGACTATTGTAAATCCAACCATTACTGATCTGTTCGATGAAATTCTTCTAAGATGAATAATATCAGAAGCAAAGGTTGCGTTCAATCTTTCAATACAGATAAGGAATACCTGATACATTGAGAAAACAGTAGTAGCTATTGTCATATTTCCAATAAACGTACAGATATGGTCGGAAATCCTCCCATTGCCAAAATATTGAACAGTGTTAATGACTAAAACTTGCATGCCTGTTGCTGCATCACTAATACTTAAATAGACCACTAAACAGTTGAATCTATTCCTTTTGAGATATTTCGTTTTATACAAAATCACCAAAGCGCAGATGTTTAGAATGATACAGACACTTGTGATCAGTAAAAGAAAACCCCGAAACAGTTCCATTTCAGTTATGTACTATCCTGTCGTTTATTAAATGTAAGTTACCAAATATTTTACGTGAAATCTATTTCCTGTGTTATAAGTCACAATAGGCTGGAGAGCATTAACATTGCTTCATGACTGCTTTTTATATTCCATATCACGATTTTTTTTAATACAAAGATCAACCGTTTTATATTTCTTAAGGTCTTTCTAAGACTAACTTCTAAGAAATAATCGTCTGTATGTTTTAACCCCAAAGTGATTAAAACGTCAGGTTTTTTAATTATTTTTTCAAAATTCCTTCAGATCTTTAATTTTTAATTTAAAGCAACACAATACTAGTATTTTTCTTACGTTACTCTTTATCATACAAATTTTCCTGACTTTATTGATATCGCAACAAACAAAGAAGGTTAGGGATCGATGGAAAGTTGTAAGAACATTTCTTGAAATTATGAATTATTTTGTATTAATGCTATATTGAAAATGCGTAATCTTTGTATTGTATTACCGTAAGGGGAAAATGCACCCCCGAACATTAGGATCGTATGACAGAATATTTTTTACAAATATATATCAAAGCGAACGTCGTTTTTTATTTGATGAAAGCATTAAGTATGATTCGTATATTTATCCTAATAATCTCGTCAGCATTCCAGGAAGACATGCACTATCCATGATGCATTCATCATCCAAAATGTTAAACAGATATATCAAATATCAATGCTGTATCGGGCTCTCATATTCTAAATTGCTTTATCGGGCCCTCATATCCTAAATCGAATTTAAATTTTAAAAAAACATAACCTGAGTGTGATGAATAAACGGAAGGACGGAAATAATGTCCTCTAATTCGATAGCGGCAATTCAAAAAAGGACTTCCGATCGAATTTAGTAAGTATCCTTAATGATTCTATTCCATCCCAAGTAAAATATTTGTTTGTTTGTTTGATTGGGGTTTAACGCCACTTTCAACAATATTTCAATCATATCGCGGCGGCCAGTTTTACTGGTGGAGGAAGCCGGTGTACCCGGAGAGAACCACCGACCTTGGGCAGGTAACTGACAAACCTTCTCACGTGCGATGCGAGCCCACTTAAAATAAAAAACAAAAAACTTCAGATGCCTGTATAAATTTCGAGGCAACTAGTCCAAATTATAGAGTGTTTGATTTCAGATGATAATAAAAAATGTGAGCGAATAGAAGATTTTTAAGTATTTTGTGCAGTCATTTACCATATATCTCTTTTTGTGTGGTGCATGTACAAATAAAGGGTTTAACAAATGATATAGAATTCGTAAGAATTGTTATGCTTACCTTGCCGGTTGTGGCCTATTTCTACGAGGACCAGACTATGTCTATTTAAATTCAGTTATCACACGCTGGAAAGAAAAACATTTCTTGCAAGACTTTTCCATCGCCCTTTTGAACACCAAGTTCTTTTACAGAATTCTTTTTAGCAAACATATAAAACCTGTTCTTTATCACATATAAATAAAGTTTAATTCACATCTGATATATTAGGCACCTTCATTCAAAAATACATAAAGTCAAATCGCCAAAAAATAGACCGGCAAGATTACACAGTTGGTTTTTAAAGTTTTGTTATTATGTCATTTTGTAACAACATTGTCCCAGGTAAGCCGGAGGGTTGATTGATTGATTGATTGATTGATTCACTGTTGGATAACGCCACGTCGGCAATATTTCAGCCATATCGTGGCGACGGGAGGGTTGAGTACTTAGCAATCGAACATTTAACTTTAAGGGGTTTATGTTTTTTTTTTTCTCCGACAGAATTTGATAGTTTTTCGCAGCGATTAGTCAATTTTTTTTCAAAATTAAAATTGCGAATATGGAGGAAACTGCTTGAGAAGAATTTTTACCTGCCTGTACAGAATTGTTTTTCGATAAGTTGGGCATCAGAATATTTTTGTGAAATACCTAACTCCACGTCCTAAGAATTAAATGGTAATTCCATTACAAAGATGTTTAATAACCCCGCCACATGTTTTATGTGCCTGTCTCAAACCAGGAAACTGTAATCAAGTGGATTTTGTTCTTGTTTGATATCATCACTTTTTATTTTAGGCCCTTTTACAGCTTGCCGTTTTGTGTGATGATTGTCTATTATTGAAGGCCTTGGGCCAACCTGTAGATGTTTTAAATTTACACATTGTGTAATTACCACTAATTACATGTACGAGCTGTTCCAAATGGGTCTTTAACGTGCTTAGAGAGTGGCACGCTCCAACAAGGGGCATGGCGGTAACGTTCCCTCCGAGACGTGTTGAGAATTAATACATCCCGACCAACCAATGGACGTCCTTTTAAAAGAGGGTTCTACCCCTGGCGGATAATCTGATTAGTCTATTTCTCAACCCCTGCTAGACTCGGGTGGTCGAGCATTTATACATCCCGTTTAACTCGGGAAGGGTTTTTCCCGCAGGCGAAAAAACCGAACGGCCTATTTATCTACCCCGGCCGCCCTCTGGGGGAACTAAGAAATTGGAAAAGATAACCAATAAAAATTGTATGTACAAACCTTTTTATCTCAACACGGGGTATAACCTCTAGGGCGAAATTTGTATAGGAGCGGAAAAAATAAGTAATTTTTTACCCAGGAGGCTAAAAA
>JARWCS010348030.1:0-11199 GCA_034783895.1 Geukensia demissa | reverse complement strand
ATGATGGATTATGGGTAGATCCGAAATATGGGCCTGTCAACTATAGCTAGCTACAAACTGCAATAAACATACAATTACACTTTAAAACTAATCATTCAAAATTTCCAACCAGTGAATCAATACAATAAAAGAATGTCGATTTTCTTTCACAATGCTTAATGTATTTCTATTTATTAGGCACAGAAATCGATATCTCATCTATTGATATCAATAACAATCAATCAATCAATAAATGTTATTTTAAATAACTATTTAATTATTGTCAGACAAATTTGTTAAACAAATTAATATTCACTATACTATTTATTGCCATACCGATACTATGTAACAGCTAATCTCATCCAAACTCGATGACAGAACTAATCACTTTTACAGTACAGACCCCTCTCAATTATGAGTTCAGTGTCAAAGTTATGAACTCTTATCGTCTAACAAAAATACCAAAGACTCTAAACAGTTATCCAACCTATGATTTTAATGATATTTGAAAATAAATTAAAACATTACAAAGAAATCAAAAGAAATATATATACAAAAATATTTCAATTTTAAATAAACCATCATCTCGCCCAAATACTATAATTCTATAAGGAATTTTTCGATTGTTGCCAATCACTTCACATGTATGACCACATTTATTGGTGTCAATTTGTAAGGTTGGTGTACGGGCCCTGAGTGCCACCCCCAACGGTGATACTATTTGCACCAAATTTTTGTCTTTACCCAATTCACCTCCCCCTTCTGCATTTTTAATAACTGTTAAACGTATTCTTGTCCTGAATATTCATGAAATATTTGCCACTGGACGATCAGCACCTTAACAACTAATTAAACTGTCAAACCTAGTGTTATACGATAAAGGTGTTAAATCGTGCACCTTGCCACATGCATCCACCAAAACAGTTTTGCTAGTGGCAATTACACATATAGAAGCAACATTTTAGTCTTAATTTCAAAGAAACGGACAGAACTCACCAATCAGTGTTTACACCCCTGCACCCATAAGTAGAAATAATACTTTAGATTATTTGGATGGTGTTTTATCTTTAAAAAATCTAGAGTTTCAATATTTTGCAAAAGACATTTGTCTTAAAGAACTTACTTTACAAATAACGACCTAACTCTTTTTTAGATTTGGATTTAAAAATTAAACAAGGTTCGATATGCACTGAAAAAATGGTAAAAGGCATAAATATTTCTTTTTCTATAGTTAACTTCCCGTTTTTTTATAGGAAAGTGCCTTTTGGCCACTTCGTTTGGAGTTTACATTTCACAGTAGTTCTGTTTGACCGTGTTTGCACTAAAACTTCTCCTTTAAATGATCACAACCTACATCTTACTGGTTAACTTTAACATCACAGATACAAATATCACAAGTTTATCAAGAACAAAAACAAAAAGTATAAAAATATGAGATGGGGCATGATTGTCTATGAGACAGCCATCCACCAAATGACAGTCAAAATTAAACTATTATATGTTCATATAAATCACTTGAAAAAGTAACATGGTAGACTAAAGTAACCCGGTACAAAATACCATCCAGACCTAAAAGCATCAACCATTATGCGTGTTCACATTGAGAATATGAAAAACAGTGAAGATACAAATTGAAAAATGTCGGTGAGGATAAGCACGATAGACTTATCAAGTCCACAGACTAAAATCAAAACTCCCTATAAACGTGACAACTTTACGTTTCAAATAGTTAACTTCATATTCGTAAGTAGTTACATTTCAGCTACTTCAGCTATGACATATCTTAAAATCTTTTGGGTCAAGAAAATAAATCTCATACAATCTAGGGAAATAGATAAAAAAAATTCGTATTTGTTCTTCAGAAAATAGTGTCTTGCCTGCTCTTGCTGCTGTCATTAATGTTTGGGAATTCGATGTTTAAAAAAACCATAACAAAAGTGCTGAAAAGTTATCGAAATTAAAGCAAAAACATTAGGGTCATAATAAAAACACTTAAGTGCCAGATCTAGAAAAAACAGTTCTACTACCTGTGTGTGTAACTCGGTGTAATCTTAAACTCAGAGAGAATTAAGTCCATTTCTTTTACACTTTGCATTCTTATTATGGAAAAATTGAATAAAAACAATTTCCTTGATTCAATCATTTTGAACTTTATTTGGTACACCAAATGTTAAGGAGATCTTGTTTGTGGAATCGGTAACTCAAAAAGTACTGAATTAATTTCATTTTAAACTTTGTAATATGTTTATATACATGTTGAAGGATTTTGTGACTGTTAGACTAATGGAAAAAGGAATATGGTAGGGTTGTCTATGAGACAGCCAACTAAAAAGTGTTCACCAAAAATATTTACAGATTGTCCGGATGCCTTCGATAATGGACAGATAACAACAACCTACAGTTAGCTTTAAAAGCCCCCCCCCCCCCCAAAAAAAAAATGTGATAATATTCAAATATAACATCTATCGGCAAAATAAGTTTACAATGTAAAACAAGTAACACTTCAACATTTAAACGACATCCACTTGATTACAGGTTCCTGGTTTGGAACAAGTACATAGGTATATGGCGGGGTTTAAGATGTAAGTAAGTGCTCAACCCTCCAGGATAACCTGGGAAAGTTGTGTCAATAAAGAGTATGTATATATCACTTGATTGAATAAATGATATGTCATATATTTTGTTGGTGCATGTCAGGTATAATAATTAGTTGGTGAATACAATGAAAATAATTGGAACTCACACAAAGCAAATTAGGCACATAAAGTATGTGGCGAAATTAAGCATGTTTGTAAGTATCCAAACCCCCTAACCTGAGACAGTGGTATGACAAAATGACATAAAAACAGACTTAAAAAACAACTGCATAAGATTTACCGATAGTATGGACACAGTTACAAATAAAACAAGATTTCGAAAAAGTACTCGCTGTTTCTGTCAGCTTGTTCAAAATCCTGGCTCTCTTAAGCTAAGATATCAATCAAAACACGTCTGGTCGGATTTAGTGTAAAATATCAGTAACAGCCAAAGAAAAAAAGTGCTAAAAATAAAAGCAGTATATAGGAAAAAATGTTAAAATTATATTGATGTTTTGATGTAAATTATTAAGCAAAGAATGAATGTTGATACCTGTTGGACAATTTTATATAAATGCATGAAGATTTGACAAAGCTATAGTGTACTGAAGTTATAAAACTTTTACTTTAGGGTTAAGTAATACTCTAAAGTAAACCTGGGGGTCACAGAAGCCTGTATCGCTCACCTGACATTGATCCTACTTTAGTCATTATAACCAACAAGCAATAATGTTTGCCAGGAAGGAAGGCTTATCAAAAATTTACTCGAGGACCATCCAAAGTCAGTTGATCGAAAGTTTGGTTCCAACTGGCTCAGAATTAAAAAACAAGAAGATTTTTTATGCATTTCCTAATTGACTCCATATTTAATTAAGTTCGTCTGTAGCGGCCATTTTAATTGGTCGTAGGTAATGACATATATAGTTTTGGTAGGAGACTATCTAAGGACTATTCATTCGTAGTTTAGTATGAATTGGACAGAACATTTTAAACTTTAAGGACGGAAATGTAAAATTATTTTGTTTAGATGAAACTTTAAACTTACTAGTTTAAATTCAATGTAATGGGAGAAACCGATTTGGTAAACATGTATAAAATGACACCTTTCTTTTCCACTTTGAAGTGACTACATATATATATCACACCGATAAAAAACGTCTGTCGTTCAAGTTTCGAGCATACAATAGTGTAGGATTCATTTATGGTCCTTTATAAACGCTGAAAAAATAAATCATTAATATAATATTCACGTTTAATGGGTCTTACAAGATATTTTTTAAACGTACATGTAGGCCATAAATTGAATAATTTTGAAAGGTGGTGGACTCGTGGTAGTTTCTTTAATATTTTTTTGCAAGGAACAATTACTAATAAATGTGTTCATTTTTTTCAAATTGTGAAATTATTTGGGCCACAATCAGGTCTATCGAGGTTTGGTGTTACAGTCAGGAAATTAGCAGTCTTATGTTTTTATGTTTAAACTAATAATGTCAATCAAAAATGTTTTCCAACGGGACAGAATTGTTTTATTCAGCACTTTTACCAACATTTCATTATACAATTTAAAACCTATAATGCACTAATTCTTTCATATATATAAATATTTGGTTTTCGGTAAAAAGATGTCTTGCATTGTTAGAAAACACACCGCTTGTGCTAAAAATACATTGAAGGTAATATTGTCAAAAAGCCGGAGTTTCTAATTGACAACATTTTTGTAGAATTTGGTGGACGAGTTTTTCAACAGACCGTTGGCATTCCAATGGGCACAGATTGTGCGCCCCTACTAACCGACTTGTTTTTATACTCGTATGAAGCAGAGTTCATTCAGGGACTCCTGCGAAATAACGAAAAGAAATTGGCCAGATCGTTTAATTTTACTTTTCGCTATATCGATGATGTTTTGTCATTGAAGTATCCTACGTTCAGTGAACATCTCAACCAAATATATCCCAGCGAAGTAGAAATTAAGGAGACCTTAGACTCAACGAAATCTGCTTCATACCTAGATTTATTCCTCGAAATTGACCAAGTGGGAAAACTTGTTTCTAAGATTTTCGACAAACGGGATGTCTTCAAGTTTCCTATTGTTAACTTCCCATATTTATATGGCAATATTCCTGCTTCCCCTGGGTTTATTTTTCGCAGTTGATTCGATACTCTCGTGCCTGTTCCAAGCATCTGGATTTCCTAAAGAGAGCTTTACTGTTGTCGCATACATTACTACAACAAGGTTGATACATCCAATCAAGGTTGAAGTCGTCCCTCCTAAAATTTTATTGTCGCCATCACGAATTGGTTGATCCATATAGTATCAGTGTATCTCAAGTAGTAATGGACCTGTTACCGGTAATAAAAAAAATTATTGACCTTTTCTCGGATTGACGTTAACCCGGAATAGAGTTTAAGGATTCCATGACGGGTGTTGCGCGCAGTACAGGTGATGCTTTCCCTTCATTACACCTGATCACGCTCCTGTTTATATGGGAGTTCGTGGATTCCTTCCGAATTTGACACAAATTGACACTCCTGATTTTGACACCCTGATTTGACACCGATTTTGACATAAAGGAAACCAAGACTGGTGTTGCGCGCAAGATAGATGATGCATGATTACCCTTCATGGGCACCTGATCGCACTTCTATTTTGTAAAAGAGTTCGAGGATACCAAGCCTTTGTTCCTTTTGTTTTCGTTTTATTTTTAGTTTGTTTCAAATTTGTCTTGTATCTTTGGACTATTCACTTCTGATCTCTCACATGGGTATTCTACACTGAACTTCGAACAAAAATTATGCCAATGTATTTGAAGATTTTACAAAAATAAGTATATTAGTGGTAAACATTTGGCCAGGTTTCAGGGACGACGGAATGGTCACTAGAAAGCCTCTACCAAGAGGTAGCGAGGCCTTAATTTCGAGAGAGTGTTTTGATATTTTACAGTGAATTAAGGATTTTTCTGAACGTCAGTCAATGTTTGTATGGAGGTTTGCATCATATCAGTGAGATGTTAATTTGCTTTGTATGAGTTCCAATTATTTTCATTGTGTTCATCAAGTGAAATTTTGACCTGACATTCATCAACAAAATATATACCACAACATTTAGACAATCAGCTGATATATACATATTCGTTTTGTGACACCACTTTCCCAGGTTGGCGGGAGTTCAGTACTAACTAAAATGTTTAACTCCGCCACATATTTTATGTGCCTGTCCCGAGCCAGAACCTATATTACAAAGGATGCCGTTGTTTATATGTTAAAGTGTTACTTGTTTTACGTTGTTTACTTATTTGACCGAGAGTTTTTATCACATTTTAATCTTAGGGCAACCAGTAGATGTTTGTAATTTTTTCAATAGACAATCATAACACATCTCCTTTTTCTATATGTTCGAATTAAGGTTTTTAAAAACAAGGAGCAGATAGTTCATTATTGTCGTTTACCATTGATCAAAAGAAAGAAGTCTGACAAGCTAAGCATATCCGTTGTAAGTCCAATTGCATGTAGAAAGGACAAACTTGCCCGTAACTAAAATCAATAATGGTCCCCACGTTTCTCTCACTAGTAAGCCTTTGCTACTAAATATCTTGCTTTTTGAAAGTGTAGTTTCAATTTTGTCAAGGATCTGATATGAAGTATTAACTTAAATCACATAAGCCAAGAGAGTATACCCTACTGTCATGTTGGTTATAAGAATTATAATTACATTAAAGCTTTTTTCAACTAAAGAAAACACATGTGGATTTAAGTTTTATATTTCACGAAACGATGACATTCGTGAGTTATAGATTATTAATTATTTAAAAATGGCACAAATATAAAATGAAACGAAAAATTGGAAAAATCATGAAAAATGCGCCGCCTATTTTACAAATGCATTAAGGAGGTTCGGCATCTTGGATCACAATCTTGTGGTATAGACTTTTCTATAATGCAAAATATTAGTTCTAGAAAGAAAATACTTTTACAAAATTGAACATGGATAAATATATTGCAATAACTTATATAATAGCATTATCGTTCTTAAGCATTAATAGAGGATAAAGTGCTTTTTCAATATTTTAGGCAGGGGAGGTAACTTTAATTATTAATGACTTTATTTTATGAAGGATTGCACTATGGCATTATAGATTTATTAATGTAGCAAGAAAACGAGATCGGTGAATCTATTTTTTCCTTTTATTTCTGATAATAAATAATAAAAACTATCTTTTCCTTTTTTATTTGAGAATTCTATCGTTTTATGTTCTCTATATCAAGCAAAATGTAGTGTTCCCCTATATAAGTAACAAGAAAATGGAGGATTTTGCACAACCCGTTGCTTGAAAACAATTTCAGGGATATAGACATTTAAGTATATTTTTTGAATAGCACTATATAGGTTATCTTTTGAAAAAGTTTTTAAAAAATCTATCGATTTTTATTTAGACACCTTTACCTCCTTAAAGCAGCAGAGGAAAATCTATTATTGTTGATTTCTAATACGTTACTCAAAAAGTTTGTTTTTTATATCGTTTTGTAATACCATGGTCCCAGGTTAGCGGAAGGGTTGAGCGCTCACAAACATGTTTAACCCCATCACACACTTTATGTCTCTATCCTAAGACATGAATCTGTAGTCCTGTGGATTTCGTTGCTTTCATAATTGTGTTTCTTGTTTTATTTTGACATTGACCAATAATTCTTGCATGTGAATATAACCACATTATATTTTGGGGGCCTCTACGAGCTTGCAACAGGTTGTGAATGCGTCTATTACGGAAGGTCTAAGAGCAACCTGTAATTGTTTGTCATCTACATGTTTTAGATAGCAGTTTCATAGAAAATCATACCACATCTCCTTTTTCTACAAGTTTAAATTATGAGTTTTAAAAACCAGCAGCAAGTAATTCATGACTGCCATTTTACCATTGTTCAAAGGATGGGAAAATTTCCAAGATACTAAGGTGCAGACAGAAATCGTTAAATCAGAGGTCAGTCATGACCGTTGCCTGCAAAAAAAAACAAAGGACAAACATAGTACACACAACACTTAACTGAAAGCTAGAGCTAGATTAATACGAAAAAAACTAAAGTGAGCTCAGGTGCTCCGGAAGGGTAAGCAATTCCTGCTCACTAGTAGCACCATTCGTGCTACTCATGTTTTGGTCGTATTGTTGAAGTCTGATAAGACAAATTATAAACAAGTCCATTGCTGTGCGAAGATCGTTGCATACAGAATGCACAAAGTTGTCCGTACCTCAAGTCAATAATGGTTTCCACGTTTCTTTCGCTAGTAGGCGTAGTAGACTATCTTGTTTTTAATTTGCTTGTGTCTTTTTAATTTCTTTAATGATCTGATATGAAGTATTAATTAAATCACATAAGTTGATGTTATGTTGAGTTACATAAGAGTAATGTTGTAATGTTGGTCTTAGGGATTATAATTTCATTAAGAAAACTTTTTTTTTCAATTAGGGAAAACACATGTGGATTTAAGTTATATATTTCACGAAACTTCCGAGTATATTAAAATGACATTCGTGAGTTATAGATTACTTATTATTTTGGCGCAAATATAAAATAAAAACAAAAATTTGAAAAATCATGAAAAATCCGCCGCCATATTTACAAATGCATTAAAGTATCAGATGAAAATATATATATTTTTGTTGGTTTCGATACGTCCACGTTAAAAAGTCTAACACAGTTGGTTTTTAAGGTTTGTTTTTATTTCGTTTTGTCACACCACTGTTCCAGGTTAACTGGAGGCTTGAGCGCTTTCAAACATGTTTATCCCCACTACAAATTTGATGTGATTATCCTAAGCTAGGAACCTATAGTCCAATGGATGTCGTTGTTCTATGTTTTACTGTTACACGTTTTATATTGTATATTTAATCCGCCGATTATTGTTACATTTGAATATGATCAAGTTATAGTTGTATGGATTTTACAACTTGCCTTATATGTAAAAGATATTTTCCGTTGTTTGAGGCCTTAAGGTAATCTGTTGATATGTGTAATTTATACGTTTAGGATGACTCTCTCAAAAACAACACTACCACATATTTTTTTCTTTATTACCTTTTAACGGGAGGAAATAATTAAGTTTTTATTATCTCTGTGACTAATTTTTTAGAAATAGAAGCAGTTTTATTTTAAAGTCGCCGTGGAAGAAATACTCATAGTCACCATTTTGTGATTTGATTCTTGCTTTATTTCGTAAAAACTTGATCTAACAATTAAACTGATAATTGTATTCTTTTATTGTTTTTTCTGCTTGACAACAACTTTGTTCAGAATTTTCAACAGACTGTTGGCTTTCTTTATCTCTCTCGAGGGAACAATTTTTATATGATATGGATCGATGTATTGGTGTCTCTGATTTCCATTGGTCTATTATGGTTGAAACGTCCACTGCAGAAAAGAATATTCACAAAAAGGCCACCGAGGCTTAGATTGTTTAATCTAAAAAAAAGCACCAATGTACGGAGTAAAACTGAAAGCCTTGATTTTTCTTTAATTTTCCAGTGGCCCTTGAATAAAAAGGTTGGCCGGTAATTAGCTCACTACAGTCTAAATGCCAACAGTTTGAAGACAAAATTACTTTATAATACTACAACAAAAATGGAACAAGGAGGTAGCTGGTGCACATAAAGGAGAAAAAATTGCTGTTATGTTTCCAGCAATCAGAATGATCGTAACGTTTTCATCATATTCTCCGACATTTCGATTTAAAAAGACGTCTGGATGGTTTGCGTCTGAAATGAACAATATGTTGTCAAAAATCCGTTTCAGCAATTTTTGCCAGCTTGACAGGTTAAAACAATACATATATAATATTTTGTAACTAAATTGTATGATATTTTGGTAAAAGAAACAAAATTACAATTAGTCAACAAATTATAACATTTATATCATGTGTTCTCCGTTATTTTGTTGACAGATAAAATGTTCTTTGCAACGTGTAATCAAAATTTTAAACGATGGTAGGAAAGATATTATTAAAATGTTAGATTCCTGATTTACACTATATTTGTGTGTTTGGTTGAAAGGTAATGATTGTATCTTCTCTCCTTGTGGTATTACTTTTCATTTGTTCGAAGTAGAATTTCTTCAAGAGTTACTGCATAACAAAAGCAGAAAGTTTATCTAAACCTTTTATTCAGCTTCCGCTGTATAGATGTTGTTCCTTCAATTCTCAATTACTAATATCTCTAGGTCACTTAAAAATAAAGACGTATGTCAAGTTCACGATGTAATTTCGACATTGTCGATCCCATACCTAAATATATAAACACTTTCCTATTTTCATGTAGACATCATTGCAAACGTTCACAATATTTCTCTATATTGTATTCTTTCGCTTCCTCTTGTTTACATTGTTGTATTTTTACGTGTTCATATTGATGACATATTATGCCGATATGATTTCTGACGATGTTAAACGATGTTGTTTCTTTGTTGTCGACATCGCGATGTAAATGATATAAATTGAAGTCGGATGTACATCTTCAACATCGCAAGGTGAACAATGTCAGTGATGTATACAAAAAATTGTATGTTCACACATAAAACGATGTAAACAGATGTTGCAACTATATTGTCGACATCGTGTTATAAACGATGGGAACATACAAATACGTCTACATGTTTACCGACGATGTAAACCGATATTGTTTTTATATTGGTCCTATGTTGTCGACATCGCGATATAAACGATGTAAATAGATGTCGAATGTATTTTTTAAACATTGCGCTGTAAATATTTGATAATAAATGAATGTAAACCAAAAATGACAGTATATTGTCGACATCGAGATGTGAACGTTGCGAACGATGTAAGCAATAAATTTTATTTACATAAATAAGGAAGATGTAAACTGATGATGAATCTTTGTTCTCGACATTACAATGTAAACGATATTAACCGATATCGATTGTATTGTTAACGAAGTGATTAACATGTACATGCAAAAATACAATGTATATTCCGATGTTGATAGCATATTGTTGACATCGCGATGTAAGTAAACAATTAAATACGTCTACATGTATACAGACGATGTCAACGGATGTTCTTTCTATATTGTCCCTATCTGAACGATGTCAACAATGTGAACAATAAAACATTTCTACATGCATAAACATTATGTAAACCGCTGTCTAGTCTGAACTATGAATAACTATGTTGTTCACATTGCAATGTTGCCGATAGCGTAAATAAATCGGGTACTGGACATGAATGATAATAAAGGACACTTCGGAATCTTCGAGGTCTGCCTCCTATTATTAATCTAAAAATTGACAACGATGGAAGACTGAAAACAAATCCCTATGAAAAACGTAGTGACTTCACCTTGCCGATAGTCAACTTTCCTTTCATATGCTGCCGCGGCGTATGGCATGTATAATTAATATATTATTCGAGAGAAACAGTTATATAGGCTGCTGAAAACAAAACTACATGCAATAATCACACTCTACTTGCTCCTTTTTTAAAGCATCAAGCACGAATTTTTATGGTCAACACCATTTTCATGGCAGCGAATACTGAATATGAAAGTTTTCCCCGATGAAGATGCATGGGTCCAATTTCTGCAGAGCGATTATGTTGTAAATTTCTCCGCGGGGGGGGGGGGGGTGGTATTTTATTGTG
>JARWCS010348019.1:0-19215 GCA_034783895.1 Geukensia demissa | reverse complement strand
TTAACTTGTTTTCGTCCTGAATATGCATGAAATATTTGCCACTGGACGTTAAACAACAATCAATCAATCAATCTTTCCAATAAGCAATGTCAATTTTTCACTCCTCTGATCATTTGACAAATAATCATGTCATGTCTTTGAACTAGAGGTTAGTATCGTATCTTCCTTTTTTTTCCTGTCGACGACTCATTACATTTAAATGACCCCTTAACTTGAACATTTTTCACATCTCATATGTGTATTGGTGCCTTTCATCAAAAAAGAACAATTGCTGTGTCTTACTGTTTTATTGTGATCTAAACTGACCTCTTCATAGGCACAAACAGGCTTTCCATCATGACTTAAAAAAAACTGCAGGGTTGTTTCCTCCTCTTGCTCTGAAAATTTCATCATAACCTGTATTTCCTGGGCATATTTTTAAACGAGAAAGCAGTTCCAATAATTCTTTTAAACTATCATTTGACAAACAACTTGACACATTTGCAAGCAAACTGTGTTTTGTATAATTGCCAAGTTTTATACTGTTTGTCTATATAAAGTCTTTGACTAGATTTCTCAGTAGAAACAGCAACTTTAAATACAAGAAAATCCTTTTCATTTTCATTGAACCCGTAGTTAAAATCACTGCAATATTTTAGAAAGTCACAGTTCACTTCTTCATTTCATGACTGATTTGTAAATTCCTTGCATACTGAATAATCGTCAGTATGCTCTTTTACCAAGAAAGGGAGTTGTCGGCTGAGGAGCTTACAAGAAAAATTAACAGAAAGTTCCACTTAGATGTCAGCTCTTCGACAGTGAAAAGAGGCGCAGCCTAAGATGAAAACACATTGGAACTCAGTATTGTCAGATTGTTCCGGAGCAGAACAAACCAAAAAGACTAGATTTTGCCTTAAGGTGCCTTTCAGAGAATGAGCAATTCGAAGACGTGATCTTCACGGATGAAATTAGGTGAAAATACAGACAGCAACTCTCTTTTTTGGAAGGATTAGGGAACCGGCGCCTATGATAGGGAAACCAGATCATCCTTATCAGGTCATGAAGAAATATAAAAAGGGGGGATATGCCGCTCCACAGTATTAACAGCGGCTGGTGGTGACTATTTATAGCCTGACCGGTTTCGGTCCTAACTGGACCTTCATCAGAGGCATAATGAACTATTGGCGGTGCATGCCGCTTATATAGTGTCCAGCTGTTATCCGTTTTGATTTTATCCGTTATGGATAATTATCCGTTTGGATTTTATCCGTTTGAGATAATTCGATGGTTGCCTGCCAAAAGGTGCTATCTCAGTTTTTACAAATTTTTCAGGATAGAGATTTAAAGTTTTGTGAATGTCTCATAAATCATCAACTAAATTAAAAGATATCATTATGGTTAAATATACATTAGGATATTATAATGCAAATATTAGACCAATATTAATTTTGAAAGTCTTTACCATGACGTCACAAATGACCTATTTGTGAGATAACACCTTTTGGCAGCCGACTTTTTTATTCAAACTCAGATCAAAAAGGGGCTATCCCCAAGATAGCACCTTTTGGCAGGAAGTTTTGTCTGTAATTTTTTCTGGATATTTTAAGATAGCTCCTTATGGTTTCTTCTAAAATCACTAAAAATAAGATAAGAAATCAAAACACATGTTTATTTCATTTCAATTACATGTTTTTCAATCTGAGTCTTTTTTCATCCTCTTCCAAATCTGGTTGTGGAAGGCAGTCTCTTACAGATGTACTTGTAGGTAAGTTTTCATAAAAGAAATGGAGATCAGAGGGAATTATTCCCGAATTACACAACGAAAGCAAGTCTGCTTTTTTGGCACATGAAACTCCCAGTCTGCTTGAATATTTCCTGGTAGGTTCGATGTTTCGTTGTCTACCCCTTGTTTGGCTTTTGCATTTGATTACTTGAAACTCTGTGTCATCGAAATCATATTTGTAGTAAATGTTTTCTGGTGCATTCTGTCTAAATTGTAAATGTTTGATGTCCCTCCATTTTACCTTTTCGCCTTCTGTGTTTTTATCAAAATTTTTGTAAAAGTCGGCTTGCATTTTCTTGAAATCAATGAAGTCTACAAATTTAAGAGGTAGAACTGAATATGGATTTTTCCGCCTTGCATTGTATATAATTGTTTCCCACTGACTTGGAATATATATATTGTTTGTTCTTTTGGCGTGTTCAATTGTTGCGTGCATAGAATCACACTCCATTTGAGTATGTCCAGCTTCAAGGTATTTATGATCGATTGTTTTAATAAAATTACTTTTTGAAACAGAGTACAATAGTGCTGTAGATAAGTATTTGTTTCGATTTTGTCCCATACAATTATCAGAGTAAAGACAGACATGATCTATATTTGGTGGAAGGGAGTTTATATACTTTACTAAGCAGGTTGCAACCTCATAAGATCCTCTTTGACCCTCTGTTTCGTTGCACAGAAAACATGTTCCTTTATTGTCACCTAAAGAGTATAGTATACAGACAGGTTGTAACAACTAAGCTTTCTTTTATAGTAGGCTTGGCTCACTAAGGAGCAAGGTGTAGGGAGGACTGCCTCCAAGTCAAATGTAACTGTTTGAATGTTTTTGTTAGATTTAGCTTTTTCTTTATCACACTCCTTTTCTTTACGACCCCGCAATTTTCTCCTTTGGTGTTCTTCGTATGCAGCTTTCATATCAGCATCTACATGTCCTAACTCTTCTTCTTGTTTATATAGATTACACACCCCGCATTGGTCCTTTTTAGGACGATGAAAGGATAAGTTGTATTCTTCACAGAATATCTTACGGTAGACCTTTTCAGACACAAATTCCTGTTGTTCATCGGCGCACTTTGCTTTATAAAGATCATACATTTTTCGTATCGACAGATCACTGTTAAGATATTTTCTATCTGTATGTTTTCGTGTATAGTGGGATTCTACTGTGGAAAATGATTCAATATGATTTCTTACGAGAGCTACGTCCTTTTCAGGTGTCTTATTATGAGGCTGATGCTTGCCACGTTTGTCCATAGGAGGTGTATTCAGACTGTTCTTGTTCTTTTTTAATGCTGTTTCAATGGTTTTTCTGCCAATGCCTAATGTGGATATGAAAAAGTCCTTGCAAACTTTTACTACCTGACCGTTCACATGTAGTGTGAATGTTCTAGCAATTTGCTTTCTCTTTTTGCTCGGTGAACCAACAGAATCACGAACCAAAACATGGGAGCTGATAAAATCTCTTTGTCGTTCATAGGACTGAAGATTCCAATAATAAGTGAAGATTTCAAATCTTTGTTCATCGCTTACTTTTTCTGCACATTTAAACCGGCACTTTTCGCAGGAATGAGAACCCATCATTTTGGGACCTACCTTCTCTCCCTTGACACTTACATATGCCTTTCCACTTTGTCGAAGCTGTTTACGAACTGATTTTTTCCAAGTTTCTGGTTTAGCTTGTCTTTTTCTTGTTAACTGTTTTCGTTTTGGAGATGTAAACTTTGCCTGCTTTCTTGGTGTAAAGATTAAGTCAGGAAGCACAGGCGGATTTTCTGCAAATTCGTCTGGTGTTAATTCATTAGAGGGATTGTCATTACATAAAACTACAGATGGACTGTCTGCTATTGTATTTCGTACAGATGTGTCACATCCTTGTGTTTCAGATGATTCCTTATTACCTCGTTCTTCAAAAGCATCATAGTGTTCAAATCCAGTTAAGCACAAATAAGCTAATTTGAGTTCCTGAATGTCATTATGTTCATATAAGGTAGGGACTATTGTTATTAGAGGCTGATCAGGATTACTACTAAAAATCTTAACAGTTACTGACAACACATTTGCAATAGCTAATGGTAAAACATCAGATAAATTGCATGTCCATTGTCCAGGTTGCCTTAGTCTGTCAATATCTGCAGTAATTTCATTTCCGTCTATGAAATTTCTGTAATAATGAGCATGTTCTTTAATGTGGTCACACACATTTTTCCTCATCAGAGTCAAACAGTCAATCTCTTCTCCTACTTGTCTTGAAACTGCCTCAAAGAAACAGTTACCATGAGCTGGGACAAAACAACGTTTTAGGCCATTACTTTTCAATATAATGTCCAATCGCTTTGAGTGTATTTTCTTTTGCTCATGGTGGAGTTTTTCTTCTTGCTTACTTTTGAGCTTAATATCAACAATATTGGCGTTCAAACTTTTTTCTCCAAATTTGTTCTGACAATCTACAGTCCTATTGTCTCTTGCATTTCTGGATTTTCTCTTTTACTTTCGTACAGTAACGATCTCAAATCCATCTGAACTTGACTCTTCTGAAAGCAGACCACTGTTTGAGTCTGAGTCGTTCAAATCGTTTCTAGAAGGTATATATTCATCTGAACTAGATTGGAGTTCATTTGGAGACATATCATCAATTGCTTGAACTGATGTATTGTCAATTTCTTCATCATCTGGAAGATTTGCGTTGTATACAAGCCCTCTAGTACTTGGTAATTCCACTGAAATGTCTGAATCCATGTGATTATCAATAACCGTTTCTTCCTCAATGGGGATTGAAGGTTCTAATTGTTTATTCAATCTGCCTTCGTCCCTATCCCAATTAGAGTCAGTCTGACCACTGGTACTAAGAGTCGGGAAAAGTGGCTCTTTGATCAAAATGTTTACATTATCTATATCTATCTCCATATTACTGGTGTCTCTCCATGCTGCGTCCTCAAATATAGAATTTATTCTTATACGACGCATATTTTCCTTGACTGACAACAAACTATGGTTCCATCTCTCGTCGGAACTTTCCCACTCTGAGTCACTTTCCCCTTGTTGAAACGTTTTGTTGTCATATAAAGACTCTTCCTGCTGTTCACCTTCATTTTTCTGGAACGCCTCTTCTACAACTGGAATGTAACCTATTTCATAATCCTCCTTTTCAACATCTTGTAAGTCATCCCAGTCAATATAATTGAGACCGGACCAGTCGCTCCACTCACTTTCAGAACTCATCTGCGAAAATAAAAAAAAAGAAATAATTATAAGATTTGACTACACTGTAAGCACAAACTTTGATGTAATGGATAAACATTTTTATTCAATATTTTTGGAATACGTTCTTAAAAAAAGTATTTCCTCTGTCCATGAATGAAAAAAAACATCTTTTATAATTATTAAAAAGAGCTTCAAAAATACATCACGCAATTTAGATAATATTTCAATGAAATTAATTGCCCCACTCGCATAGATCCTCAGATAATTATTATCAGTTGCTCAAATTACTTAACACGTGCACTGAAAAACCCACCCATTAAGACCCTCATTAAAATATTTTGCATCAGCATTTTCTCTGGTCATTTACTATAGAAAATATTGTGAACATTATTAATTTTTATGTATAAATATATATTATAAAAAAAGCTTTAAATCTTACCTTTATATTTCTTTGTAAATAAGGGAAATCAATTAAAACAATATAATTATTGACTGCTCTCTCTGTCTAACAGCATGTAAAATCTGTAACTAAATGCAGCATCTTGAAGTAATTATAGTATTTTTAGGATTTCTTATTCATAAAGCTGATAAGATTACACATATATGTTGACTAATTCCAGATGTTGATTGTATAACAGAATGTATATGCAATTAATCAACATTAAATGATTTAAAAAGTAATATTAATATGTTATTTCAATTTTTCATTTACAGGTGCTATTTCATTATAAGAAAATCTTCTGCTGCCAAAAGGAGCTATCTTTGAGATGGCACCTTTTGGCAGAAAAGATTTTTTTATGGCAGTAGATATATTTACGATTTAAACATAGCTCCTTTTGGTTTTTCATTATTATAATAAAATCGTTTTAAATATTAATCTGAAAATCTGTGACAACAAAAAAGACTATATTTCTGATACATTGGTGACAAAATGTCATTTTTGAAAAAAATCCGAGATAGCACCTTTCGGCAGGGAACCATCGAAAATTGGACACTAAGAAAATTCTATAAAATACAAACGAAGTTAACAACTATAAAAACATACAACACCTGCAACATCAGGGGTCATTAAACTTGTATGTAAAAATATTAAATGGAATTAATTTAAAAGGGGGCTAATTCCACAGTGTCAAGTCCTATGAACACTTGCTGTTTAGCATCCATGTTCAATATTCATATTCAAAATAAATGTAAGAATTCGTAAGGCGTGAAGCCTTTTGAAGATTCTAAATGTTCATATTTCATACGGACACACAATAAATATTAAAGTTCGTAAGGCGTGAAGCCTTTTGAAGAGTCTAAATGTTCATATTCGTATATGTTGTAGATTTTCTGCCAATCAGGAGAAGATGGACTCTGTATAAGTGATAACAGGATCTATCTATAAACACAGTAATAATGTCTACAATTTATAAAACTCCATAGATGTTTTATTAATGATGCTCATCAAAATGGAAATTGGCATGTTATGAATCCTAGCCAAACGTTTGACAACTTCATGTAAATTCCATGGATGATTTATTCGACAGCCATATGAAGGTGACAGCCATGGCGCATCAGATTCAAGAACAATACGTTCAAGTGTCATTCTGGCAGAAACCATCTCAAAATAGGAGAAATCTGGTTGGCAAAGCCTGCCGGTGATACCAAATATTATATTAGGCAACATATTCCACTCCTGATATTCTTGGAGGCTCCCCGTAAAGCAATGTCTGTGAAATTTAAGATTAGTATAGTTATGCTGATGAATAATTTGCAGTGTACGTTGAGCTGCTGTTCCATCTCCATCATCTCTACAATGGAGTATCACCGGCAGGCCACGCTCAGCAGCTATTCGTAAATGAGTTAGGAAGCTCTCCTCCTGATTGGCAGTCAATTGTGCCCTACAAACAGCTGGTGTGGTACATGATTTACATGTACATCTAGTTGTAAAATCCAATCCAGTTTCACCGACTGCCACGCATAAAGGGTTGGATGTCAGACGTCTAAGTTCTCCATAACGACTATTGGAGTTACCCATAGCAGCAATATGGGGATGTATTCCAAATGTTGCAAACAGTTTTTGGCTATCGCCTATTTGTAAATTCCATTGCCTCCAAAATGCTAGAAATACATAGTTACAGATATCATACAACATGATATTGTTTTCTGTTAACATTCTACACTCTATATATTCAAAATCAGGAGTTCCTGCATTCAAATGGAAACGTTCAATAAATTTGTCCAAATGAAAATGAGTGTCGATGAACTCAAATACATATTCAAGTACAGGTAACAAATTAAGGTTAATATCAACTCCATCGCTACTAAGTCTTGCGTTGGATTCTTTAAAATGATCCAATCTAGTTGGTGTCCTCAGACGTAACAATAAGCGGATAATTAATTCCACATGTATAAGACATATCACGTGATTTAGACGTCTGACATCAAAATACTCTTGTGGTGTATGGCTATAATACTTGGTGTAAAACCGCATACAATAAACTTCAGAAACATTAAAATGAGCAATAATATTCTGTGAAAGTTTCCGTTCACGAACATATTCCAAAAGATCCTCCAAAGACTGTAAATTGAGCCAGTCAACTAACAAGTACAAACATCCATTAATCAATTGGCACCACCGGTGTAGGTTTTCATCTGTCAATGAAAGATCTTCGTCCTGGTGTGCTAAAGTATGGCCAGCAGTAATAGTAGAATGTTGACAGACTTGCTCTGAACAAGACCAGCAAGCTGTCATGGCAGCCCAAAACCAAGGTAAATGAGTTCTGAGTATATGTCTCTTCATGTGGCTCTTTTTAGGAATACCACACAGAGGACAAAAACGTATGCCCTCTGGCAAAAGTTCTTCTGGAATATGCTCATAAGTAGATAATCCACGAGGTAAGCTCCGTGTGGGTATTGGCAGCATTTCAACTGTAATATTTGAGTAATCATCAGGCCGGGATGGTCCACGTGGCTCCTGATCCTCGGCCCTTGATTTATACGGAAGACGCCCAACATGAAGACGAATATCTGTCGTGAGGCGTGAAGCCTCTATCAAACGTTGATCTAGGTCATTATTGGCCACTGTAACCTGTACTCCAAGTTTGCCTTCAATGGATGACGATTTAAATTCATCACTGCTAATATCTTCGTAAGAAGACTCCATTTGTCCAGATTCGGACTTGACACTGTGACTAACGGACGAATGAACGGACTTATCTGACCCTGCCTCCGAACCTATAACTGACAACAACGAGGAAGGGGAAGGACACAGAGAAAGAGTCTGAATAGGAGATGAGCCCAAATGAACATCATCCTCATCCTCTCCAATTTCCTCAACAACTAGCCAATCATCTATGTCGTCCAGTGTATTGTCATCTTCATCGAAGTCAGCTTCGGCCCTTGGTTCAGACATGTTGTATCAGAAGATGACTTCTAAGTCTTTACGGGAAGTTAATCACGGCACAATTAGTAAATCTGTAATTATTAATAAATAAAAGTAGGATAATTTTGTTATCTATTTGCTTTAAGTAACATTATCAATGTCACCACTGAACTTAACTATTTACAGGTTAAAACATAATCAGGATTATCATCTATTTACACTTAATCATCACACGCATAATCCTGTAAATAACGGGGAGGCTTAACATTTCTTCCTCTCCTTGTTTCTGTCGCACGAGGGGGTTTAGGAATTTCTTGTTTCTGTTTACTAGACAATTTTTTCTTGGTGTCACCAGGCATGTCAGTTTTATGAGACTCCACAGTCTCTTGATCATGCAAGTTACTAAAAGGCGGATTGCCTTCATTTTTGTGCAAATTGGAATGAGCAACAGAATCTCTGTTTTGAACGTTCTGAGGCGTGCAAGCCTCTTGATTGGGTGAATCTATTGTAGATTCATAAAGATCTATTGTAGATTCCTGTGGCAGTATAGCCTTGTCACTGATATCTTGGGAATTAAAAAAACTGTCCAAATTCAATACGGAATAATCTGGATCCACATATGGTAATGTTTCCTCCGGATCTATTTCATCAATAAGACCTGTTGTCTCCAATACTTCCTCTTCATTTCCAAAAATATTATGGCGCAATCTCCTTAACCATATTGGAATACATCGGTCGTTACATCTCTTTAGTCTATCATGATGAACAACTTTGTTCTCTTTCCTGTCACGTATTTTATATAAAGGTGGATAACTCTCTACCACTAAGTATGGGCCTTTCCACGGTGCCCGTAGTTTTTTACTTTGCCCTATTTTTGTGGCTGAATCCAGTAGATAAACTAAATCCCCAGACTGATATTGATGCTGCACTACGCGTAAGTCATAGTCTCTCTTTTGACGAAGCTGAGCAGTTTTTAATTTTTTCCTTGCAAAGGTATGCACATTTCTTAAATTTTCAGCTAATTCTAAAACCCATGGATCTGTTTCTCCTTCATTTCTTACTGTTTTAAAGGGAATTCCTAATAACAATTGTACAGGTTGGATTGTTTCTCTACCTAACATTAATCTGTTTGGGGTGTAACCAGTATTTCTGTTTACCATTGAATGTAAGGCCATTGCCAATAAAGGTAAATCTCTGTCCCATTTCTTATTCTGTTTTTCTATGTAGCATCTGATCATAGTTACAACAATAGAATTGTATCTTTCAATCTGTCCATTAGATGAAGGTCTATATGGTGTTGTTCTGGTTTTGGCTATATCTAATGCTTCGCATAAGGAACGAAATAAATTACTTTCAAAATTACGCCCCTGGTCTGTATGGATTTCAAGTGGGCAGCCAAATGTAGCAATAAAATGTACCAAGAACTTCTTTGCAGTGGCTAATGCTGTTTGTTCCGGGATTGCAGCTATTTCTACCCATTTAGTAAACTGATCTATCATCATTAGAGCATAGATATTTCCACTCTCGCTTGGATTAAAGGGTCCTAATATGTCAATATGGATTCGTTCCATTGGAATTCCTGCATGAAAGGATTGCATAGCAAATTTTGGATTTATATTTGCTTTCTTGTTTTTGTTGCAAATATTGCAAGATTTGACATAATCAAAACAGTCTTGAGCCATCTGATGCCAAATGAAATATTGTTTAACTCTCTCCAATGTTTTCTTTTGTCCTAAGTGTCCTGCTGTTTTATTATCATGGCAACACTTCAGGATTTCTTTTTTAAGATTGTGGGGTACCACTAAACAAAGCACTTTATCTAATCTGTCTAGCCACCTGTAATACAATACATGATTCCGAAATTCTAAACAGAAATTGCAGAGCCACAACATCCTGGTAGCAGGGCTACTCAGTCTCAGTACATTTTGAGATGGTTCTTGATCCGTTTCCAACCATTCTATTACAGGAGCTATATCCTCGTCTGCTAGTTGCATTTCTCTAAGTGCTGTGGGTGAATAATCTGGAACCCAATTACTAAATGCAATTTCATCGTCCTCTTCTTGATATGCCCACGTTACATCCAAATCCTCATTCTCATTTGAGTTAATAGTGGTATCAGAAACAGTTCTTATCTTTACTCCTTCTTTTAGTGTGCAAGCTTGTGGCCCCTGAGTAGTATCAATACTTGTGCCAACTTTCTCTTTATCCATCGAGTCTAGTTGTGAGGCGTGTAGCCTCTTCATCATACTAGAGTTATCACCAGTTTGTTCTTTATGTATGGATTCTATTTGTGAGGCGTGTAGCCTCTCTGAAGTGTCATCATTTTCAAAATTGGGCTCTGTATTAATGCATTGTGTTTGTGAGGCGTGTAGCCTCTCTGAATGTCCTCCTGAATCCTCTGTTGCCTGAGTAGGTGACAATTGTAGTGTTTCTGGTTTTTTATCAACTACTTTTGATAGTGGAATCACATCGTCTACATCCGTGTCAAATCTTGACCACTGTTTATGAGCTCTTGTACAGTACCTGCATCCCCCACAGGGCAAACTGTCTAATTTTTCTCCGGCTGAGTAGCAGTCGCAATCTGTTAGGTTATCTGGTATTCTACTCATTCCATCTGCATTTGCATGTTTCTTTCCAGGTCTATGTATTATTTCCATGTCATATTGGGCTAGCTCCTCAAGCCATCTAGCTAATTGTCCCTCTATATGTTTAAATCGCATGAGCCAAACTAAACTGTTGTGGTCTGTTCTAAGAGTGAAACGTTTGCCCAAAAGATAATGTCTGAAATGACGACAAAATTTCACGACCGCTAGTAATTCTTTCCTTGTTGTGCAATATTTCCTCTGCGGTTTCAATAGCACATGAATTGCATAACAAATAACTTTCTCTTCCCCATCCTGAATTTGTGAAAGCACTGCCCCGATTGTATTGTCTGAAGCGTCTGTGTCTAAAATAAATTCACCATCAGGAATAGGATAAACTAGACATGGCGCTGAAGTAAGAGCAAGTTTTGTCTGTTAAAAAGCTTTTTCATGGCAATTTAACCAAGTAAACTCCCCAGGTTTATGAGCCAACTCATATAAACAAGCTGTTAAGTCTGCAAATTTATGAATATGGTCCCTGTGATAATTAACAAATCCTAGGAATGCCATTACTTCTTTGTAGTTAGTTGGTCTTGGCCAATTTTGAACCGCTTCTGCTTTGGAAGGTGATACAGATACTCCTTGTGCATTCACAACTTTTCCCAAGAATTCTACTTCTTTTTGAAAGAGTTCACATTTTCTGGGCTTCAATTTTAAGGAAAATTTCCTAAATCTTTCAAATACAGTACGGAGATTTTCTAGGGCATCTTCAAAATTGCTTCCTAAGACAATTATATCATCCAGATATACCAAAACATGCTTCCAGGTGAGTCCTCTTAAAACCAATTGCATCGCTCTTTGAAAAGTGGCTGGGGCGTTACAAAGACCCATTCCCATTCTAGTATGTTCAAATAATCCGTACCTGGTGATAAATGCAGTCTTTTTACAATCTTCCTCTGCTATTTTAATTTGATAGTATCCCGAGCACATATCTAAAGTTGAGAAAAAATTACTGCCCTGAAGAGTATCTAGACAGTCCTCTATGATAGGCAACGGAAAGCTATCTTTAATAGTCCTACTATTAACATCTCTAAAATCGATACACCACCTTAGCCTTCCATCTTTCTTGCGAACTAACACTGGCGCTGAAGCCCATTCAGAAGAACTTGGTCTAATTATGCCTCCTTCTAACATTTTTTCAAGTTGTTTCTCTTCTTGTTCAATAAAATTCTGTGGTGTACGTCTCATCTTGTGTTTAACAGGAGGCGCATCCCCTGTATCAATCCTATGAGTAACTTCTGTCAAGCATCCCAAATCCAAACCATGTTTGGCAAAAACATCTTGATATTCAATCAAAGTTTGTTTAAGTTTTTCTTGTTGTTAATCATCTAGTTCTTTTATTGATTTCTGGTACATCTCTTGTAGAAATTCCGGCAACTCTAAAGTATCCACTTTCAGTTCCACTGTCTTGTGTTGTCTAATGAGAAATTCCTTGTCATCTGGTTGATCTATGATCTCTAAGTAAGGTTCCGCATGTGCAATACAAACTCCTTGTTTAAGTTTAACAAATACGTTGGAATCATTAATCAAATTAACAGCGCCAGTATTTCCTCTTCCTATACTACTGGATACTAGTAAGTTAGGTATTGTTTTATTAGGTTCCAATATAAACCCATCATTTATTGCAGTTTTCAGTCGTATTGGAATAACCTTCACAGAATTTGGTGGTACCGCTATAGACTTTTCCAAAGTAACTTTCATTACATCATTCCCACTTTTTGTTTCTGATAATTCTATCTTGAGATGTTGGTCGCCTATAATCATAGATTTATCAGCTAAATTTAATGTCGCCTTATGTCCTTCCAAAAAGTCCAAACCTAACAATACTGGATCACTTAAGTTGGTTGCACATACATCCCATGATGTCTTAAAATCTCCAATTTCTATTTCAACATTTTTTACTAATCTGCCTCTAACTTCTTGATCGCCTAAGCCTTTTAGTATCATCATTTCTTTGCTTCCATTCAACTGCGTTTCTGTGAATAAACCAATATCAGCTAATGTAATCATGGCCGCTGTATCTATAGTTGCCTGTATTTTATGTTCATTAACTGTGACCGGGCACAACAAATTTTTTCCTACTGCCTGTCTTACTAATACTTGAGTCTCTATGGTTGGGTCTTTCATTTCCTGGACCAAACTTTGACCCTCTAATTTGGTCCCTTGTTTTAAAATTCCTTTTGGTTGGCCTGTTTTATACTGGATCAAACTTTGGCCGCCTAGTTTGACCCGTTCCCTTTTAAAGGACTAGTTTGTTTGTCAATGTTTCTTAGTTGACCAAATGATTTATTATTAGGAGATGCTTGCTTTTCTGGCGACTGGCCTCTCTGATTATTGAAGTTCCTAACTGGATATCTGGATGCCTGGTTTTGTCCATAGTTTTCTGTATTTTGTACTCCTGGGGCATATTCCTCCCTATAATTATCTACATATTGTCGATAAAATGGTCTTGGTTGCCAGTTTTCATTATGAGGCGTGGAGCCTCTTTGGTAATTTTGATTATAATAATCACTCCTTCGTTGATAATTTCTACCACGTTGATCAAATCTATTTCCATAGTCATTTCCCCTGGGAGGCGTGGAGCCTCTTGTGTCATTTCTAAATTCATCTCTAGGAGGTGTGTAGCCTCTTTGACCTTCACCTTGTGGAAATCTTCTATGTGGAGGTATGTAGGGATTGGTATTTCTGTTTGGTGAAAAAGGTCTTGTATATAAAGGTGATCCATTTCTATTCATATTTGGTGGTGGTGGAGATCTATATCGTCCCATTGCTGATTGTGTATCATAATATTGTTTATTTGGGGATGCGGCTCTAAAATCAGCTTTTGGAGACTGACTTCTTGCTTCCTGCAGTGATTCCATCATAGATTTTATCCCTTTCAACTCTTGTTCTATTTTTGATATCTGTGGTCCCTCACAACGTTTATCAGATTCACTATCTGAAAAAGTCACCACTCTCTGAGAATAAGTGTAATTTGTGTTTGGTTTTGATCCGTACAGTAGTTTTTGATTAGCCATTGACCCTTGTACATATTTAATTGCTTTTGTTAAAGTTTTTGGATTCTTTTCTAGTGCTATCTTAGCTGCTTCTTTATCTATACATCCTTTTAGGAAATGTTCAACAGATATTTTATCTATAACATCTTGTTCACATTTTTCATAGCCATCCATTACCATGAAATAAACTCTTTGAGAAAAATCTTCAAGAGATTCATTGCTGTCTTGTTTGACATAATGTAGTTGCCGTCTTACTATTGTTGGCATCTCTTTTTTACTAAATCTATGCTTTAAAGCTTTCTTAAGTTCACTGTAGTCGTCATCCTTATTAATTTTTCGAGCATACTCTAATGCTACTTCTCGTAAACAATCCAACAATCTATTTATCTTCTTGCGATTATTCCATTTTCTGCGTTTTGCAACTCTTTCAAACTGATAAATGAAAGACTCCCATGAGTCTGACGTTTTTCCACTGAAAGTTGCCATTTTTGGCAACTGTGGGCTTCTTGATCTATCCCTAGAACCACTTCTTGAGTCACTTTCAGTTGTTGTACTTGTTGAACTTGACGAATCTCTACGTTTTCTTGATTTACGTCTAGATTTCCTAGCAGCAGACTTCTCTTGGCTTTCAGATTCTGATGAAGATTCATTGTAGTTTTTATTTTTAGATTGGTCTTCCTTTCCAGTTTTTCCTGATCTATTTAAATCTGTTTTTGATTTTCTCTTGGATCGTCCACCGTCGCCAAAATTTGGATATGGAACACCAGGTCCTCCTCTTTGATAACCTGTTTGATCAAAATTTGCATATGGAATACTAGTTCCTCCTCTTTGATAACCAGATTGGTCAATATTTGACAAGTCAGCTGAAAAGGCAGGCATCGTATTAACTGTCTTCATCGTATTTGGCGTACTTGCATGTCGTGTCATTGGACTTTTCTGTCTCGCAGGAATATGGTCTTTACTCCATTGATCTATGATATCTAGTGTTGGTCTAAATTCATTTGTTTGATTTGAACTATCTACTGTTTTCTCTACTTTAGATTCCCCATGTTGTACTGGTTTCACATTCTTTACTGTCTTACTTATGTCTGTGCTACTCTGGATTAACGGATCTTGAAAAGAGAGAGTCTTATCTTGTAACTGTTTTTGTTGTATCTCTAATAATGATGTGTGTTGTTCCTCTGATTCTACTATCTTCTTTGTTAACGAAGAGATTTCACATTTCATCTCATCAATATTGGTACTCAATGCTGTATACACAGCTGATTTATGCTCGGTTATCTCCTGTTTTACAACACATATTTCATCATGCATCTTATCTATTTGTTGGTCCATCTTAGTATTTAGTTCAGTAAATTGGTGCTTCATTCCTTTCTTCATATCCACAACAAGATCACTCTGCTCCTGTCTATATTTTGTGATTTCCATTTTAATCTTGTCCTCCATATCTTCGACAGTATGTGTATCTTGCCTTTGTGAGTTTGAGTTTTCTTGTAAATTGTGCATATCCTGTTGAACTTGATCTGCTTGATCTATGCAACGTGTTACATCCCTTCTTAGCTCAGCTATATCTTTCTGATATTGAGGTAAAGTCTTTGTTAATTCACCCTTGAATTCTTGAATAGCCTGATCAAGTGTGCTAGCTTGATCTTCTTGAAAGTCGGAAATGCGCTGTATATTTTGTTTTATTCCACTCATTTCTAAACGTAACTGCTGCTGTTCTGTCTTATTGGATTGTATTTCATTCTTTATATCACTGATTTCATCTGCAGATGACTGAATTTTTACTTCCAGCTCCTTAATCTCCTTCTGTGATTGAGTACTAGCAGATTTAACCAATGCTTCTAGTTTATTACTTCTATCATCTTGTTCAAGTCTCAGTTGATTAAGTTTTCCATCAAATTCATTCATTCTATTAATAAATTGCTGAGATAGCTTCTGTTCCATATTGTCCAGGTTAGTTTGCATTGTATTAAATTGTTGTACACATGTTTGACTTTGGAGGTCAAGTGATTTCTGTATATCATCCTTCAACGATTGTGCCTTTACTTCAAACTTCTTATCCAATTCATTTATGTCACATCTTATCTTGTCCCTATCTTGTATTAACATATCAATCTTGTCACTAATGGCCTTCATATCTTCATCTGTCGTTTTTGTATGTTTAATTAACGCACTCATATCTTCATCTGTCTTTTGTGTTTGTTTAATTAACGCATTCATATTTTCATCTGTCTTTTGTGTTTGTTTAATTAACGCGTTCATATTGTCTTCCATCTTCTGTGTATGTTTAGCCAATGCATCCTCTGTTATGTACTTTTCCAGTGTAATAATTCCATCGTCAATGAGTTGTCTAAAATGATTTTCATCTAATTCTGTAGCAGAAACTAAATCTTCCATGGTCAAAATTCCTTTCTCTTTTCTCATATTCACTATCCTTTTTGCTTTAGATACATCAATCCCAGTGATAGTTTTTAAAGCAGCTTCAGTAGCAATATGTAAATTGATGGCTGCCATTTTTTATAAGTCTTGCTCTTGAAATTGGAACCAATAAATAAATGAGGTCTATCGTCTTAACTTATTATCAAAAGTTGTAACAACGGAGCAGTATATTGAGGCATGAAGCCTCTTGGCTTATTTGTCAGAAAAATTTTTGAATTAATTTTCAAAGTCCTGAGGCGTTGAGCCTCTTAAAAAGTCTTCAGATTTTAAAGTATAAATTTTGTTGTAGTAATGAGGCAAGAAACCTCTTAAAATCCAAATGGGCGCAAATAATTTTTTAATAAGGCAAGACAAGAATGATGTGTCCACATTTGTCAAAATGTAATATCGGTGAAATCAATCTAAGTTGGTATTCCAAACAAACAAGCAAAAATCTCGAAAAAATCCGAATTATAATTCAAGTCGGTATAATTTAACAACGATTTGTCATGTTAAATGTCGGAATTATGTGTTGGCGAGATAAGTTACTTGTGTCCACACTAGTTGGAAAGTGACGATATCTATTACTATCTCCACACTTGGTTAAATATTACTGCGCACTATGAAGAATCCATAAATTCCGAAAATTACCGTAAAACCGCTCGATGAAGGACGGAATAGTGTATCCACACTTGATCAAACATTGGGGTTCACTATTAACAAAAAAAATTTTTTTTTTTTTTCCTTTGACTTCACAAAATTAATTCACAAATCCACATACATGGGAACAAAATTTTGGGATTGAAAAGCAATACTAAGTCTCACAATTGTTCATGTAATATTTTGAATTAAGCGTATAGCCTATAGATAATATTGATTGATGGTTATAAGTTAGGCGTGAAGCCTATTAAGACTCAACATGTTTGACATCTGCATATTTTTGTTCAACATTTGTAACATCTCAATGAACTATTTACTTCCTTTGAAATTTCTCTTTTTTTCTTTTAAATTATAACTAATATAAATAAATCATGTGTGAATATTTGCTGTATAATATTGAATGGTCTCAGTTTATCTAAATATTGATAAACTTTTAAAGTATTGAATGCATGTTGTAAATTTCAAAGTTGTTTTGAAATTCTATTTTTAGGTACTCAAAATTCCATTCCGGATGTTGATATGATCATATGACAACTTGAGTGACCTTGACCTTGACTTTAGTGTCAAGATGATGGACAAAATGGCTATCTGATGCTGGCCGTAAATCTGACCTCGCTTGAAATTTTCAAAAAATTCTGAAAATTTTAGTTTTCGTGCTATTCACACAAAAATTATTGCAAAAGTATCAGCATGACTTGCGCAATAAATTAAATAATACTATTTCGGCTTTCTTCAGCAGAAAATATACATGTAGTAAGAATTCTATTCTGACCACGTGAAATGTTCACATCAAATGGCGGCTCTTTTAAATTTTACATGTAATCACATGTAATCCTGTCGACGACGCCAATATCGTGTCGAGTGGTAAAATATTAATATATATATTATCTATATTATTCTAAATACGAACTTACCACTGTAAGTGAATCCACCAGTAGTTCAACGGTATCCTTAACTCTGGTGGAACGTTGAATAGCTGTGTATCGTGTAGTGGAGGAATCGGTAATGGCGTCTCTGCATCAAGTTTCCCAGAAGTGCCTCTGACCATCTCGGAAATTCCCGTAACCAATCCCATTGGTCCTTCATCCTCGGGGAACATCGTTAACCAGTATTCGGCCTACTTCGGAATAACCCGTTGTCTCACCCATTGGCACCTCACTCCTCCCCTGCGTGTGAAGACTTTATTACTGGTGGGTTGAATGGTGCCAATGGTAGTCGTTGTCCCAATGATGAGTAGTTCAGTAGCAATACCATAAGTCGTTGAACCAATGCTGAGTAGTTCAGTAGCAATACCATAAGTCGTTGAACCAATATTGAGTAGTTCACTTAGCAATACCATAAGTCGTTGTACCATGGCTAGTGTTGAGTTTTACGAACCAAACATACCACAAAAGCATGAACATAAACAAACAATACCCTCAATTACAGCACCAAAACATTTAAATACCTTAGATTATTCCCTCAATTAATTCATTTCCAATAGAAAAGGTGAAACTAACAAATTCCCACACGTTATGATTACTACGTTCATAACAGTCAATATATACAAGAGCATCCGCACTCAAAAACATTGCTACAAGCCCATTCAAATGACAATCAAGGATTTCAATCAGCAATGTTTGAAATAACCAACCAGGATGCAAACCGCCGTTAAAAAAATCTACTTAAATACACAAGAATAATAAAGATCTGACAGACCCATAAAATGAATCACATAAATATCTGTCACATCCACTGACTTCACTTTGAATTTATCATCCAAAGCTATATATGAATATGTACAACATTCTAAAGTTCAAATCTATCATCAAACAGACAAATCAGCATTAACGCAAAATCTCCCAATAATAACGACAATGGAAGATTATTAACATGAAACAATATATCATCTCAAAATACACAAACTATTAAAACCCATATCACTATGGTGAGCCGTTAAAACCCATATCACTATGGTGAGCCGTTAAAAACCATATCACTATGGTGAGCCGTTAAAAATCATAACACTATGGTGAGCCGTTAAAAACCATATTACTATGGTGAGCCGTTAAAAACCATATTACTATGGTGAGCCGTTAAAAACCATATTACTATGGTGAGCCGTTAAAAACCATATTACTATGGTGAGCCGTTAAAAACCATATTACTATGGTGAGCCGTTAAAAA
>JARWCS010348008.1:0-11199 GCA_034783895.1 Geukensia demissa | reverse complement strand
AACATGTAATAGAGAAAATGTGTATATTATCAAGATCTACATTTGCTACATTAGGTCCAAAATTATTGGACCAACCGACCTTATAACAATATTGATAATAACACACTATCCTATACAGATTATGACATGAATAGAGTTATTACACTTAAACGATTTTTCTCCTAAATAAATTTAAATCATGATAACGCACATAATACCTCGGGTAGACCTACATTTGTTCTCATGAACAAATGACCTTTTAATTCTAAATTATATTTTTTCTTAATTGATAACAATCTAAACAAATTTTATAAATCAGCGCAAGCGGAAAATATCAAACTGACATACCCCAAGCTAGAAATGAATGCAAGTTATGTCATGTATGCACTTTGTACATTGGATTTCTAAATAAAGTTGCTTCAGAAAACTGGTAAATTTTGTCTGTCTACAACAATAAGTACATATATACTTCATCAAACATCATTTTGTAATGCATTTATGCAATGAAAACAGTACTTTGGTCAAAAGAGAAGCTGAAAAGATGGTTAAAGACGCATTGCGTATCCTGAAAAAACACATTAATATATTGTAAATATCATAAATTTTCGAAAAAAACAAGAAAAAAATCCAAACTATTATAGCTGTTAACACACTTATTTTATTTCATGTAAACTTTGTCTGGCAATTGACATTATATACGTACATATAGAAGGTTTATTTGATATATATTTCTTGTATTTCAATCACTGCATCACAAAAATGGATTAAACTGAAAATAATCAGAGATTTTTATTCTCTAATTCAATCCAGTTGTGCGGAAGACGTTTTTCATCAAACAAATCATGCTTATGTATATTTTTTCAACTAGACTGTAGTTGCTTCTGCGAAAAATTAAAGATTTCCTCCCTTTAATACTTGTCTTCAGAATTTCAGTGCACGAATGACCATTCCTTGCTTGACGTCCGTAAACTGGTCTGCTATTCAAATCAAAGGATAACCGGTAAAAAAACAATACACAATACAATGAAAACATTTTAAAAAATCACTGATCATTACTGACTTAAATCGTTTCTCAGCCCTGGTCGGGGAAAATAAACTATTGATAATTTTTTTCAACTGTCATACATAATTATAAACATAAAAAATGACAAAAAGAGCAAATAGAAGGAACTAAATCGAAGAATACAAAAACTCCTCTAATAGAAAGATCAGGAACACAGCCACAACAACGTTCTTTACAAATGTAATGGTTAATAATGGATAGAGATGATTTCAAATCATTTTTCATGCAATAATCAAATGCACAGCAGTTATAAGGAAAAGTAACAACGACTGTTCCTCGGTTAAAGTCATCACACTCCAGAATTTTTTTACGTGGACACCACAATCTTGTCGGTCGGTATTGAATATCCCTTTCACAGATGAAGACTGATCTTATCTGTTTACCATTTCGGATCACTTTAATTAACCCAAGGTTTTTTGGTAGGTTCTGCAATGTTCATAGTTGTTTGTTTGTTTTTAGATTTATATTATGTTTGTCATGTTCTGTTTTGCTCATGTTCTTGAGACTGCCGTGTCTGTCAACTTTCCCATGGGCCTTCGGTTTTTTTCCCTTCCTTTTCAAAGAAAACCACTTTTTTTACTCCTTAATGAATATAGTATTGAAATTCAATTGATTGATTGATTGAATGTTCTTAACGTCCAGCGGCAAATACTTCATCCTTATTCAGTGCGAGATCATATTTATGAATGATGATAATTAATGAACTCGTCTTTGTACTAGACCAACACGCTGAACCGGATTTTAACGTGAAAGTTCACGAAAGCAACAGTCCACGGGAAGACATGCTACTTTATCCAGACACATTATTCTGACTCTGGCCAACCAGTCTTTTTTCTTATTCTTAAATGCTGCGTGCTTACTGGAGAAGTAGCAAATACCGATTTTTATGCCTTTGGTTTGAACTGGCCGCGGATCGAACCCACGATTTCCGCACTCCGGGTAAGCACGCTAACTATTGCTGCATTGAAATTTTTAAAAAAATGCAGCAACGAAACGGAAATGTATATACCAAACACATAGCGGAAAAGAAGCAAATACCAATTTTAATGCCTTTGGTTTGAACGGGCCGTGGATCGAACCCAGGATTTCCGCACTCGGGGCAAACACGATAACCATTACTGCATTGAATTTTTTTTTTTAAATTGCAGCAACGACACGGAAATGTATATACCAAACATATAGCGGAAAAGTAGCAAACACCAATTTTAATGCCTTTGGTTTGAACGGGCCGCGGATCGAACCCATGATTTCCGCACTCGGGGCAAGCACGCTAACCATTACTGCATTGAATTTTTTTAAAAAAAATGCAGCAACGAAACGGAAATGTATATACCAAACACATTGTAATCACATAACTCTATGTTTGTAAACCCATTGGTTATTGAACATCTGAAAATATGATATATTGCACCATAAAGATTTGTTATGTATTATGTCAAACATATTTTAGCAAAGATTATTTGTTTTCAAATTTGGATATCTGTTTATATGGATAAAAATCAAATATTGCTAAGGTAAGATTAAACTGTAACAAGACTGCAAATAGGCACATATTCGTGAATGTTACAATTAAATATCCCTCCTGTTTTACATTGGAGGATGTAATGATTGTTTTAGTGATTCAAATATTATTTTTGATTGTTTTGTTCATGGTAACATGAAGGCTTGCTAAAGTGCCGTGCAAATCGCGAAATATCTTAGTTTTTATATGATGGATTTTAGGATGATATCATAATTTTAGTCTACAATATTTTTTTTTACTTTCGTACCAATTAAGAAAGACAAAACCATTTCTAAATGAAAGTTAAAATATATCCGATTTAAAATTGTCTTTAACATCATCTCTGCATACTGCTCCCATAAATTATTTCCTAGAAACACGAAAATTATCAATGACAACTTCTATAAATACCTTATATTAAAAATGAATCGACCTTATTGATCTTGACAGTTATACAGACATCTTATAGTCACTAAATATGTTCCAATTTATTTTGAGAACATCGAACGTCCTATCCTCTCTTTTTCGTACGAAAACCTCCAGAGGTATCATTTTCAACTATACTGAATATTGCTGACGCCACTGAAGATTTAGAAATTGACAACAACTATCCATGTTTCCTGTGGTCATGTTATTACTAGAACCCTTAGCATCGTCATAGACCGAAAGGTTATTGTCTCCCTTACAAATGGACCTCAATATCATCCTACAGCGAAAATTATTTGACAGAATTTCATGATGTTATCGAAAAATCTCTTTAGATTCTAAACTATATTATACAATTTATTACTCCTTCTGAGGTCAATACCAGGAAATGAGGACCCAGAGACCTGGTACTTGAGGTGACCTGACCTTACCGAGGTCAGATCAGGTCACCGAAAGTGCCAGGTCGAAGATCCTCATTTACTGGTATTGACCTCACAAGGAGTAATACTTTGTTTTATTATACTGAATATAACTTGCGGAGAGAAAAAAACCGTCTTTTGCCAGGTTTGTCGCGAAAGACGCACACCGATGACGTAATCATAGCTTACTTTATTATTGGTATTATTTTACCATATCTGTAGCAATATTTGAAGCGTAAACGTGATGTTAACTTTTGAAGCGTTACGTCAAACGTTATTTTTTCCATGGGCGGTCAATATTACAGGTCATTATTAATAAGTCAGTAAATATTGACTTAGTTAAAGGAATTTCAGGTCATTACATTGACAAATATTCTCAAATCACATGACTGTTAAGGGCCAAATTTAAAAGTGAACTAGCTCATTAATATTCATGATGTATAATAAAGCAGAATATATACAAATTTACGTGATAAATAAAACATGATACGCTTAATTAACTAAAAATGGAGTTGTCTTACTTTGAACACGTAAAATCTATAACATGGATATTTCGCTGATTCACTTTGGATGTAATGATTCACACCACGATCTTAATGGCTTAGACAAAGATGGATATTTTCCAGGTAAAGAAGAACTTTTCCCTTGAAAAAACTTCGCCTAGAGTTTTGTTTTGGTGTTGTGATCTTGACCATTGTACATTTAATGGAGCGGCGATTTTTAAGAAGGATTTTAAGGATTTTAATGGACTCACCTAACATAGAGCCAAATTTGGTTTCATTTGAAAAAAAAAAATATGCTTTTTTGTTTTTCCGATGGTCGCAAAGTTTTCTTAAGGTCACGTTTCTTGTAAATCTCACGAGACTGCGACGTCCCTAAATGTCAGAAGAAACAAAGCGATATTTTATGTTTGATATCGTTTTCATAAATGTAGAAACTGCTATAAAGTGATGTTATTTTACATGTTTAAGATTATATCTACTGAAAATCAGTCAATTTCTGTCACTTAATCTTTTCTAGTGAACACTAGGGCTATATTTCGTAAAGTACATGAATTGTCGCGAAAAGAACTATTTTGTTTCTAAATTTTAACTTGAGTTAAAAAGAAATATGATTTATTCTTCATTATCAATATTGTTTTTCATTAGCTAACTTTAATTTTCAATGTTCTTTCGGGATGTTTCTATTTTTTCCTTTATTTTAATGTAAATGAATTTTTCCCCTGGATAGATGTGAATTACGGATTTTTTTTCACTAAGATCAAGTATATATAAATCCATTTTCATAATTCTGCATAATAACGCTCTTAAAGAAATTTCTTGCAGTATATTATTTATATATAAAGGTAGTTATTCTATCATCCATGTGTACTTTAAAATTTCACATTTGGTAATGTATTAGGGGTAGAGAATCTATATATACCGATTGTTAATATATTGGTAGTGTTTTAGGGTAGAAAAGAAACATAAACCAATCAGCTTATAATATAACTTCCCAAAACAAATGAAATATCACGGGGGTTTTACTACAATGAGTAACTAGTGGAGCAGGAGCCTCACCCTGGTTTTTGTAGGGTTCGTGTTACTCCAGCTTTAGTTTTCAGTGTAGTGTTGTGTGTTCTATGTTTGTCTTCCGTTTCATTTTGTTGGCCATGGTCTTGTCTGTCTTCAGACTTAACGATTTCTGTTTGCTCCTTTGCTGTCTTCGAATTCCTTTAAAGGAACTGAAATGGACTTTTAAAACCTTTCACAAAGTTTTTCAAGAAAGTCAGGTAGGAACTGACAAAAACAAATACGTTGTAACTCTTGTAGGGCAAAACCTGAAAAATGAAAATTTCAGATTAAATTCACAATTTGGTATTATATGTTTCACATCTTCCATGCAAGAATACTGACAGAAAGGTATCAAGGGGCATTGACTTGCTATTATTGGTGATTTAGTAAATGAATCTTTTTTAAGTATTTTTTGTATGTTCCCTTACATGACCTCTCTCCAAAAGCGCATTTCTTTTATATTTCTTTTCGTGAACACTATCTAAGAATGCAAGCTGTTCGTTTAAATTCCGTTTTTTCTTTTGTTGCTAGTGTTTTTCTTGTCTGTGTGAACGATGTATTGAGAACCAAGCACGCCGCTGGACTTTCCTCTTAGGATTTTGCGTATTCCTACACAGGAATAAATTTCATTCCTAAGTGAAATCATTTTGACATTCAAAACGCTGAAAACGTTCATTGGTTAATGATATTGGACAAATTTAAAACATACTGAGAACAGGAATTCCCCCAGCTATGCATATTAGTTTGGAAGAAGTTTTCACTTATGCCTTCAAAATATTCTATCAACATCATTGGGTTTGCTAAATTGTAATGTTCGCTACCTTTGAAAAATAAATTTAAAAAACGAAAAATTTAATTCATCTTGACAATGTAAGAATTTAAAGTAATAGAGCTGAATGTCGACGTATTTACATCTAATATGGTTGCCAATTACTCAAACATATCCCGAAAATTTTTCTTCAGTTACATTTTAATACCATGCCTTTTGAAAAGCTCTAAATCGCCCCAAATAAAAAATCGTGTATGCGTAAAATAATATTGCTCTCACCTGAATATTATCAAAATTGTACATGTAACAAAATATTAAACACAAAGACAAACCTGTGACCACAATTCATGACTTTGGACAGGCACGCGAGTCATTTGGTGGTGTTTCATGGGTACCAATCCCCTCCCCAACGAGTGGTCAAAGGAAAAAAAAGAAAACAAAGCAGAAACCACCGAACCATAAAAATTTAACAGAGAGTCAACCAATCCGGCGAGAGAGTACCATAATCACAATAAATACACTTAACACAAATACATGCAAAAGGAAGATACATTTCTTTCGATGAAGCATATTGCAAGTTATCAACACAAGTTATTTAATTTCCAAATAAATTATTAACTAGTCTTTTGTCGAGTTGGTTAATATTTTGAAATTAAATAACGAGAGTTTATATGCGATATACAGCTGCCACAATCCGTGTAACTTTTTTGTATGACCTATAATTGTATAATTGTTCGCGCGGAATAAACGAGGATCTCACAGAGTGAGACTTCACCAGACCAGCAAATAGAAATGTCCCAGACATTTAACTTATCAAAGGATAGGCAAAATGCGAATATCTGCTTTATCACTTTGTGCTGAATTTACAATTCTCGTTATATACTTCAAATATCATGCAAGAAACGGATAAAGTACCAGCATCATACGAGAAAAAAGTTAATTAATAAGTAAGTATGGTGATAAGAATGTTGATATGTTATATGCCTATATAGTTCCCCGGAGTAAACTTTCATCTGTAAGATTTGAACCAAAACATAGGAAAGAGGTATAAAGCCGGGATCAACACTTTTTAAAATAAGGTGATAGTCCTATCAATCTAACCATGATAAGTTCTCTTAGTTTCCATTTGCAAAAAATAAGAAAGTTGCATTTCTTTTTCATCATATTGAGTATGTTTTTTATTCTGTAATTTTTTTAATATGAATTTTAATCACTCCTATTGTGAACATATTGTAAAAAAATGTAATAAGGAATAATGATCAATAAATAAACTAATATAGATGCAAGATGCGACAGTACACATTCTTAATCACAACAAAATGCATCAAGTCGTGCAAAAAATGGTTATTGAAACATTTTAAATTAGTAATAATCTACATTTACGATCAAAATCAAAATTATGTTTGTTATAAATTTTGTCTTTATGATAGCAAAACGTTTTACATTCAGAAAAAAATATGCAAGATGTGGACTGTGTCTATCTTGCATATATTTCATATTCTTTCTTTTAAAAATTATTACAGAGTTTTTCTCTAGTGCAGTTTGGAGGTGGTAAAAAGCTTCCCCGTGCTTGAGTTGTGTGCTCTTTTTCATTTTCAATTGCTGAAATGTGTGTCAGAAAGATACGGTTCACATAACAAATATTGTAAATTGTAAAATTGCATTATTGCTCTCGTTATATTTGGTTTATCGGCGTTCGTTACGTCATGACATGTACATTTAATTTGATCCATGAATGTTACTAGAATTTCATAAAGTTTAACTGATATTTCTATTTTGGTTTTTAGCGTGACTGATGAAGGTAAATCCGGGGAAGTGCTGAATACTCAAGTAAATATTTGTTTTAAAAAAAGTAATATGTTGATCGTGGCTTTCTCGCATATATTACATATTCTTTCTTTTAAATGTAACAATGTGACCACAATTCCTAACTTGATTTGTATTAGGTTTTATTGTTATTTGTGTACGATATCTGCCTTAATTATCTTATTCTTGTCCTCGATTGCCATGTTTCTCGACCTGTTCGTTTTCTGACTAATCCTTCTGGTTTTTCTTGCTTCCGTTCTTAAACATTGCAAAAGATAAAAGTGAGTATGAACGGTGTTTTACTTAAATACATATCAAAACGGATTGGTTTTGGTACTGTGTTTGCTGTAAGAGTTAACGCCCTTGGATAATGTAAGCAATGAAGAGATCCATAAACAAAATACCTTGCGCCTCACTTTACCAGACATATATATAAAGAGCCGATGATAAAATGTTTTGACAAAGTTTATTTGCAGGTGCAAAACTACCAATGTATTGTATTTTCCGAAAAGAACATTGGCTTTTGTCAACAATAAAGAAAATTTTATTCCTGTATGATTTAAATGAAAAATGTCGAAGAAGTAATACCATCAATGAAATAAATTCAACACTCGTTTAATTTATATTTTGTTTAGATATTTACTTTGATGAAAGATGGAAAACATGAAAATGTCAAGAAATTTGAACCACACATTTCTCTGGAATTATTTCAATAGATATATAGAAATTTCACCATCAAAAATTTTGATCACTGAGATGTATTAATTTTAATATAAAATATTACTTGATTAAAACGTTTAGAGTTATTTTCCTTAGGTGTATGGTACCCCTTAAGAAAATGTGAAAATATTTTGTTTTATACGATATTGTTACTAAGCAGAGGTTTATGTTTTTACTACTGTTCAGTTTTGTGTAATGAATAGAAATGAATAATATACATTCTATCATTAAGTAACCCTAAAGTAAACTTAAAGTATGGCACTTGTTACTGCATTAAATGTGACATTTATGGAAATAAATATTACTAACTACTTTAACTTCTATTAAAACTCCGTCCGTAAACATTTTCGAAATAAAAAATGCACATTGATTCCATGAACCACTTATTTAAAAAATCGCAATTTCTCAATATTAATTAGCTTAATTTAAAGAGTCTCATTGGACTGTCCTATTGCTTACGATAGTGCTATTAACAAACTGCTGGTGTTAATTGACACTTTTCCTAATTTAACCACCCAATTCGACAGTGATTTTGACCTTCAGGATTCCACGACGAGTGTCGCGTTCGAAACTTTCCCTTCTGGAGAACATGATCTTTTGTAAAGGAGTTCGTGAAGTCCAAGTCTTTGTTCTTTCGTTTCGGTTTTTTTAGTTTGTTCCGATTTGTCTTGTCCCTTGTGACTATAAAGTTTTTGAAAATCAAAAGTCTTCATCAATATTGGCAAACAGCACATATTTGTCATGATAAGGATGATAACCTTTAATTACATGAAGTTAATATTTTCGATTTTAACTTTGAATAATGTTGCATGTTGCACTAACATTTTATTGCGTCCTACTGCACAACCAATTAAAAAATGTCAACGGAAGCAGTTGTTCATATAAAAGGGCCAAGTTAAGTACGTGCAACTTGTTCTCTGTGACATCAGAAGTTCTGTAGCAGTCGTACAGGTCGATATATCCAAAAGCCATGGTGCGAAAGGCAATAATACTGATGCTTGTCGTCATCTTAGCTTGTGGAATGGTGCAATCTGATCTTTATGAAGGTAAGGCTTCCTATACGGAAAAAAAATCAATGATACCAAAGTCGCAGACCGTGCTAAAAATGATAAATAAAAACCGAATGCCGATATCGAGAGTGCAGATCACATTATCGGATCATTTCTAAATTAAATGATTCGGGCTTTCGGCTGCATGTGGCTGATTCTCTTCGATGTTGTTTAAAATCAGTTAAATTGAATCAAACATTCAGTCAAAAACCAATCTAGTAATAATGTAACTAATGTAGAGAATGGTGTTTTAGATATATCAATATATTGATAGAATACTATCAAGAATTGATAGCGTAACTCGGCATTGCAGATACAAGCGGCATCATAGTTACAAATTTGAATTGAAAAAAAAATGAAATAAAATTGCTTTGAATGTATGAGCTAAGTAAGACTAAATGGGTGACACCTTAGTTATATGGACTAAGAGTAGATAAGAAATGTAATAAAAAACATCACAAAAACAAAAATGGAAAATAGAGTTAGAAAACTGAATATTCGAAACGCTAAAACACATTGTTGCCTTGTTTTGTATAGTTCAGTTATAGTATTGTTTCTCGTATGATTTTGCATTCATAATCTAGACACAGTTAAATACTATGTTTATGATTATTACAGAAGACGATATTGAAAGAGTCAAGCTTGACGATGTTGCCAAACTGAATTTAAATAAAAAGGAGGCAAAAGATTTTTTAAACGAAAGACGTGAACGCCGTCGTGCTGGATGGTGGGGATAAGCAAAAATACCGAATGTTTTCAAACTGTTTACCGCTTTGTGTGACATCTGAACAATTTATGATGAATGATAACTCGTTTTTTATGTAGCCGGTTTTAATCTGCATCTTAGAATAAACCTGATCTGATGACTTAATTTCTGTCTATATATATTGTACAGCTATTTTCTATTGTACTTTATGCAAATAAAGATTCTTTAATACATCTGAAATTGGCAAGAATGATAAACTTGCTGAATACATGCATGATTGGGTATAATATGTCAAATAAGAAACCAATACATGAAATTCCTTTTCTTATGCAAGGTGTTCTATTTTCACAATTCCTTGTGGTCGATTCTATTTTTCAATAGAATCTTTTCTTGAAATAAAACCTACTCCAAATTAAATACTCCTCTTAGGTTAATAATTTGCATTTACCGGTAAATTATTACCTTTAGCAGGTAATAATTCGTAAAGGTTAAGGGACGAAGGTAGGTTTTTATTTCCATTAAACAGCTGAAAAGCGAGAGAAGCATTGCTAGCCTGACACCGAACGGCGGAAGACTTTTAAGGTCTTTTCGTCGCTTTCGAAGCTGTTTAATGGAAATAAAAACCGTACTGAATACAAACCGAAAATTACAGAAAATGTTACTATATTGTTATCATTAAGGTACCTTTTCTCCCTTCACATGGACGGGTTCAAATCACACAATTCATAATTAACAAACCCACGTGTTTAAACAACACGCGCAGGTTAATTTCATTTCAATGATGAAAGTGCTTTGATAAGAACGATAGAATAAAATCTCGTAAAAAACTTTTGTTCATGTATAAAGTCGGTGATATTGGATTATCATGTTTCGACGAAAATCTGGAAGGTAAGTGTGATTTTATCATGTTTATGTATTAGGAAGCGTAAAAATCCGTTTTAGCCATACTGCACCTTCTACATTTGTGAAATTTAAAAATGCAAATGCATTTTTTCTTTGGTCCCGCTGCGGCTTTATCGGTACTTTAAGTTTAACATTAAAATATTTCCATTTTCATCTGTTGACTACATATACATGTATTGACGTTCATTAATTTTCCTTTGATGGCCCCGTTTAAATTGCAGGACGCAATCATTATAGCGACAGTAAGTTAAAAGGCAGAATTATTACCTGCCAAAGGTAATAATTAACCGGTAAATGTGAATTAT
>JARWCS010347997.1:0-11200 GCA_034783895.1 Geukensia demissa | reverse complement strand
ATGATACTCGCAAATTTGATGAATTTCACTGGTTTTTTACTTCTTACAACAGCTCTTTTTAAGTCTGGCAATCAACTCCATTGAAACAAAACTGAAATCTTTTTTTCAAATACCACTTTCAGGTGGATTTTTCTTGGATTTTATGACTGCAATGGACCGATTCAGAAATTCAACTTCCGTCCTCGTAATATGCATTGCGAAATCTCAGCATCCTCGTAAATGACGTCTTGACAAATGAAATTCAACCAGAACAATGATGTTCCCAGAATGCCGTTGTATTTCTGAAATGGTCCATTGAACACTGAATGTAGGTTTTTGACAAATGGCATATTTAATGGTGAATTCACATATCATACATTTTCGACACAATTTATCAAAAACAGTTTAATGTATTGTGTTTCAGATCATACATGGCATTCATATGATGTTGTGTAATGTATTTCATATAATGAACTTAATCTAAAACATTTAAAAAAAAAATGAATACATGGATTTGTGAAAAATCAATCCTTCCTGAAATGTATTCTAAATGTTTTTTTTATATGCACTATATGTGTATGTGAAATCAGCATTTGATTGTAGAGGTATCATTACTATATAATAAACCACAAAAATTGCCATAGATTGTTAAATAAATCCAGTTTTAGCAATTCACTCATAAATCAGGACATCATTTACCAATTTTATTTTGACAAATTTTCACCCTAATTGAACATAATTTAACCTTAACTCCCAATGAAGATCTTTAAGAAAAAGTACATACCTGCAGATGTTGAATCTGCTACTGGTGACAGTGTAGAAATGTCCTCATAATTATATGTCTGCTCTCCACAGTCTATAATATATGTAAAAATCAGAATTAATCTAACTTAATGATGCAGTCTATTTTGGCCCTTAAATATGAGATGTAAAAAATTGAACAAACTGAAATATTTCATGCAGCATCAAATAAATAAATTAAATACTGTCACTAAAAATATGCCAAAATTATAACAACCAAATATTCCCAATTTTCAAGCTAGATGGCTGAAATAATGATGTCAAATTAAAAACACAGAGAAAATAAGAGTTTATTCTCCCAAAAATGACTTTGTCGTCACCTTAAGGGCTGTCCCAGATTGTGTTGGATGGCAGTACATATTTTTATCTGTGGGTTACTGTACTTTATAATTAATTTCTTTTCTCTTGGCGGTGGGGATTAAGGAAACCTTATTCTATGGGTGGGTGCTATTTTTTTGGTAATTTCTTATTACAACGTTAAAATTCTGTAGGTGGTTGTGTTTTCTACCAATTAGTTTCTGCAGGTTGTCGTACCAAAGGTAAATGCATTTCTGTAGGTGGTGGGGTGAAAAATATTGCCTTAATAAATCCACAGTTTTAGCAATTCACTCATAAATCAGGACATCATTTACCAATTCTATTTTGACAAATTTTTACCCTAATTAAACATAATTTAACCTTAGCTCCCAACGAAGATCACTCCCATATAATTATTTCTGAAACAGCCCATACAGTTTGAATTTTACTGATTATTTACCATGAACAAAAACCACCAAATCTTATTGTACAGTAAAAATGTCTCAGTTTTTGCTAAAAACAAAATATTTTACAGGTATGGCACAAATGTAAAAGAGTATTGACAATAATCACAACTCTAATATTTTACATGTCCAGTAGAAATGTCACACAGTTTTCACCGCAAACAAAACCACAATATTTAACCTGTACAGTACAAATGTCATACAGTTTTCACCATAAGCAAAAACATAATATTTAACCTGTACAGTGCAAATGTCACACAGTTTTCACCATAAACAAAAACATAATATTTAACCTGTACAGTGCAAATGTCACACAGTTTTCACCATAAACAAAAACATAATATTTAACATGTACAAAACAAGTGTCACACTGTTTTCACCATAAACTAAAACATAATATCTTACATGTACAGTGTGGATGACTTCCATCAAGAAGACATTCTCTTGTTTCACTACTTTGTAATTCTGAATTAGCCTGTGCACATGTTTGTAAGTGCCCATCTACTGTTGTAAATTCATTGTCACATGACCTGGTGCGGGTCTGAGTGCCACGTCCACATGACTGTGAACAGCCAGACCATTCACTCCACTGGGCCCACTGTGGTACTGAAATAAAATAATATAAACTGTATTTTTTGGAAGTATAACTTTATGTTGACTACAGGTCTAATATGCATTTTCTCCATCAGACTTTTTTGGGGGAAAGCCATATCTGGTAACCTGCCCTCACAGCAGGAGATCTCCTGCTATTTACTTGGAAAAGCAAAATAGAAAGAAAGGATATCGTGTAAATATTCATGACACAAAAATCTCATATATATACAAGTAAATTCCTAGCAAAGGAACAGTGCTTTGTTTGCTGTTCTTCATCTCAAAGTCACAGTGAGGCCTTCAACACGGAGAAAAAACTCGCACCTAACTGTAAGTTCAAGACAGCCCCAAGCACCGGTTTGAGGGGGAATTCTTTGCTAGATGTTTTAAGACTATTTTATCATAGTTGCCAACCTCTGGCATGTTGAGTAGTTTGTAAAATTTCTTTTAGTTGATTTTGCTGTGTTTCCGAATTTTTAATTTTTTACTCTTAATTCAATGAAGAAATGCTATGAGCAAGGTGTAAAATAAGATGGGTTTGTAGTTCACTTAAATGCTGAATTTTCTAACATCCCTCCCTTTCTATAATTTCAACAACAGGCCTCCAAAATTTTTCATTATAACGTCATAACTTAACTTTTCTACAAATAACTTCCAAATAAATGAATTTTATTAAAAAATGTTTTTGTTCAAAACGAAATAAAAGCATTTTTTCCTAAAACAGGGGAAGTTTCTCAGTTGTTTACTTTTCAACAAAAATCTTACTGGTAATGATCGATAAATCCTGTCACCAGAAACAGGTGTAATTAAGAGATTAAGAGTTAATTAACACCTTAAGATGTCACAATCATTAAATGGCTTCACCTAGAGTTAAAAAAAAACATGCTTGTCAAGAGATAGTTAGCAAATGTGGGTCGATCTATCATTTCGCAATACCCACACCAGAACATAAAAATTGCACGAGAGTTTACTGGGGAGGATTCTTTTTAATATCGTGATATTTATGTCTCCAATGTAGGAGTCAAAGTATCACCAAAAGAAATGTTTTATACAGAAGTCTCCCGCAGAAAAGGGGAGGGTTAACACATATGGAAAAGCATCCATTTTATGGAAAAAAGTTTTGTCTTATAATCTGAAAAAAAAACAGTAATTATATTACAACCTTTTTAATCCAAACAACCTGGCAATTTTCTTTGTCTTACACAGGTAATAACCATATGTGTGTTTTCAGTCAATTAGTTCTAATATATTGCCCAGTTTCCTCAGTAACAAGATTTTTTGTATCAAAATTTTGGCTGCAAATATCTCGAAAGTTGTAGTTGAAAATGTACAGCTTGTTAGGTAATATTGTCAAGTATGATGACAATATTTGCATAAAATATTTTCTATTTGTATTATTCAGGGATGTGATTTGGACATATCACGAACAAAGGAATTTACTGGAAATTCCCTGGCAGAAGTATATATATTAACATATATGGAAACTGATTCGGACAGGATTCTACCCATGGAAATCTGTGAATCCATGAAAGAACCACATCCCTGATTATTGAAGATAAATTGATATGTTTCCATACATATGTAAAGAGAAATGACATAATTATGTTGAGTTATTTCATAGCAAGAAGTACCGCTTATGCCAACGTTTTTGTTCTCTCTTCCTTGCTGTAAGATATAGGATTTTGGTGACTGTTTCACACAAGTTTGTAAGAGTTACAAAAAGTTGTTACTTACATATGTTATACAAGATTTGCGAGTAAGTTGTAAGTCATGACTTTTTGTGACATGTTTTCCTAGTGACATTTCCCATTTCACAAACATTTCATAAATGAAATATGTACATGTATTTCAATGTACTGTCATTTGATAAGGTAAATGTCTGACTTTATTCACTGTAAATTCAGAAATTATTGCATTCATTTATTACTTTACTCCAAAATGTGAGATAAATTAATGAGATTTTAAGAATACCAGTCTGCAAATGTGGTTAACAAATATGAGAATATGAGTTCTTATTTTTGCGATTATCAATCAGACGCATTCTTTGCAATAATAAAAATATTATAATAATTTCTGAATTTACAGTACTTTTCGAAATCTAAAAAACTCTAATTAACTTTAATGACTGCAGTAAATATTATTGATCCACAAAAAAAAATTTCTATTCCTAGTCTACCACATCCATGTAAACTTACTATGACAAGTATATGCCCAGTACAAAGCTCCACATATAGAAAAGTATCGCTCGGTTTTGTACGATGGCAACAACTTGGTACATGTGTACCAGCCTTTGTCATGGCACCAATAAGTCTCTGTGTAATCAAATGTGGTATCAGATGTTGTGTCCGTGTTACAGGTCGTCAAACCATCATCAATCAGTACATCACATTCAAAGTGGTCACTACACATAGTGCCGATTGAAGACAAAATGTTGTGAGTTTGGTCGTCATGGTTATAATTCCACTGACAGCCTTGTTTCCATACACTTGATGTCATCTCAAGTCGTCCATTGGTGTCGAAACTTGTACAGACTGGCATGAAATGATCACTTCTACATGTGCTTCCAGAGTCTGGAAAAAAGATTGTTCATGGTTTAGACCAAATCTTCTGACAATGGCAGTCAATAAATTATAATTTCTACATCAGATTTTAGAACATCAGTCTTAAAAATCAGATTTTAGAACACCAGTCTTAAAAAATTAGATTATAGAACACCAGTCTTAAAAATGTGGAAATTACACTTTCATGAATAGCTATTACTTTGTATATATTCTAGTTCATTATTTTAAAACAGATCCAAAAACTTCTATATAAGGATTTACTGAACAAAGGGAGATGACTCTTCTATTTAACTTCTAAAATTAAGTGTAACACCCTAAGCTACTGGATTGTACTTTACCCATTTTTTTAACATTTTATTCAAAACTAATATCTTATGGTTCTATTTCCTTACATGTACAACTGTCTGTGTTACAGCGACGAGTCTCATATTCACGACTGTCCTTGCAAATTTCATTTTTGCTGAAGTAATTTGGAGAAGGGTTAGTACAAGTCCTTATTCGTGTCTGGTAGCCACCATCACATGACCTTGTACAGTTGTCCCACTCGCCCCAGGTGGTCCAGGCTCCATCCTCTGAAAATGTTAAGCAATAATAAATTCACAGAAGACAAGGTCTTTTTGGCACAAAAATTGTGTGCTTATTTCAAAGTGATTTAAAAACAGTAAAATATGACCATAATCAAGGATTGCTCTTTTGAGAAAAAACATATTACAGCACATAAGGGTGATTATCTGTTGCTATCAATGCCTTAGAATCTAATGATTTTCAAACTTGTATTAAGTGGTCACCTATTGGAACAAAAAAGTGACCATTTAAGACAAGTGACCTCTTAAATAAAAGTTCTTTAATGTTAAAATCTTAAACAATGGGGAATTAAAAAGTAGCCATTAAAATGAAGTGGCTGCTTAATTGAGGTGACCACTGAGACAAGTTTGCCTGTAATTGCTTTGATGAAGGCAGAACTGTGGGTTTTTGTTACAGATTTTGGTTCATAATTGACAATGTTCACCTTTCTACTTTCAAGGCCAAAGAGCTATTAAATACCCTACATCTAATCCTATTGCATTGTATTGTAAGTGAAACAAGTAAAAAGAAATTTGCTCTAATAATTGAACATATTCAAACATTTACTGCAATTTATCGACTTAAAGAAACACGAACTGCAGTATATAATCAGCTTACTTGTCTACAGCCCTGTAAATAATCTTTAATTTGAAGGAGATGGAGTCTGCAGTGAAATAATATTTTAAGCTAACTTTAATGCTAGTTTTGTTTTAGAACAAGGATGGACTTAGGAATCTTTAATCAATACAAAATTTTGAAGCAGTAGAATAAATTAGACAAAGTAAACATTGATGTTACCTTGACCCCGTATTTCAGGATTATTTTGCTGACTGGAGGATTATTTTTAGATTGTCTTCAGGGTTCATCAATATACATAAAATCTAAATCTGACATGTTACCTTGAAAATGAAACCGGAAAGCGGAATTCAAATTCCAGTTTTTTTGGTACCTATATACCAGACCAACTTGCAGACAAAAACGTTACTATTACTGTCTAAGAGAAATTATTTAAGCTGTATACCCACTTACTGACACAGTGGTAAGTCACATACAATCCGCCACGCCCATTTGTCGGACAAGAACTACCAACGTTGGCATTAGATATGTAAAGGTTGCAGGAGGTCTTGTTTTCACACATATCCGCCACTCCATAGATATCTGTGTGGTTGCACTCTCTGTATGTGTAACGGACATCGTCTATGATGATATAGGGGTCAGGTGGACTGACAAAACCTGTGTATGTATAGTAGGCAGTTCTTTCTCCATCACAGGTCAATAACACAGTTTCAGATTCCAGTCCATCAATGTAGTAATGGGCTGGAAAAGAAGATCTTCAGTTAAATATAACGATTCAGAGATTTCCTGTTGAAGATCAAAATGCTACGGTTTTCGACTTTGTGTCCATTCTGATTATGATGGAATGTATCATTTGGCCTAAAGAATGGACAAAATAATAATTTAAATCATTTTTCTGCAGAGTTTTCTATTTATAAACAGCCTCCCTTGTACCCTCTCAATAAATCAACACCCAAGAAGGCACATTTTTTAACCAACTCATAGAAAAATAATTACAAGGTAGCTACTTCCATATTATATATGTAAATTAATGTCTTTTTATACAAAGACCCATGAAAAAAAAAACGGATCATGATTTCAGGGACAGGGGCTCGAAGAGCAGATACAATTTTCACCAAAGTAGTCGAAATAAAATTGTCATCCTTGTTGATGCAATGAATATGGTACTATTTTCTCCAACATACTCTTAGGAATCCTGGTCTGTCTCAGTATGTTGATTGTCAGATAAGCCGTTGTTACATCCGTTCCATCATCAGCTGTTATACCAATAACATAGTTATCACTCAACCTGTCCACATTAAATATTGCTCCATCCTTCTGTACTATTGTGTGGTCTATAAAAATACAAAAAACAAAATACATTGAAAAGAAAAAATAATTCATTATAATAAATCAAAACATGTTTGTAATTTTTATATATCTCATGTTCTAACATAATTTATTGAAGATTTTAACATTAGACCGTGTTCTGTGATAATCTTGTACATTGTGTCCATGTCATGAGCTTAAATTATACCATAACTTGCTGGTGATTTTATCATTAGCTCAAGTTCAACCACAATTATTGGAGTTTTTATCATTAGCTCAAGTTCGACCACAATTTGATGAGTTTTTAGCACAAGCTCGTTTTACCAAAATTTGATCAGATTTTCGCACAAGCTCTAATTTATCACAATTTTATAAATTTTCACACAAGCTAAAGGTCTACCACAATCTGATCAGATTTTCTCACAAGCTTAACTTTTACTACAATTTGATCAGATTTTAGCAAAAGCACAAGTTTCAATTTGTTGGCAATTTTATCATGTGGTGAAAATTCTATAATAACTTCTTTAAAAATTTTACTATGAGCTCAAGTTTTACAAAAATTTTTGGATGTTTAATCATTAGCCTAAAATTTGCCATAATTTGTTTGAGATTTTACTCAAGCTCAAGTTCTATCATAATTTGTTTGGATTTGCTATGGGCTCAAGTTTGTTGGAAACTTTAACATGAGCTCAAGATATATCTTAATTTGTTGAGGATATAATCATGAGCTAGAGATCTATTACAATTTGTGTGGGGATTATATCACAAACTTAAAAAGTTAAATTCTGCAATAATTTGTTCATAGATTTATTTTAAGCACAGTTCTTCCATATTTTATACTGCAGCTGGTCCATTTCCTGTTGGCTATATTTCCTAAATATAGTAACAAAGTGATATTTTGCACAATGTCACTTTCATTTCCTGTATAGACAGGGGCTCGTTGACGGACAGAAGAAGTTTGATTATTGTGTTAATTTTATAATTTTGTAGTAATCTAAATATTGTTTTAGCTGCAGTATAAAAACAATATTAGATAAATGTCTGAAATATATCAACCTTTCTGTATTTGGCACGAAACTGTTGAAGGGCTCGGTAAACCTCGCCCTTCCCCAGTTTCTAAGCCTCATACAAAAAAGTTGATATCTTTCAGACATTGACCTAATATTGTATATTTATCGGAGATCTTAATATGAGTTCTATCATCTATCATAATTTATTGCAGATTCTATACTTGAATCAAATTTTTTGCCTTAACTTGTGGATTTAATGTATAACAAGTTCTAATAATTTTTTGGAGATGTAAACTGAACTTCGCTTTTTACTGAATCTGGATTCTAGGAAATGTAAACAATAAAAAATAAAAGTTAGGGGCTGACAGATATGAGCAATTACTCCATTTTGTCTATCCAACATACCTCTTAAGTAGAAGATATCAGTATTTGGTGTAATACTTGAAATGGAATGAGTATAGGTATCTTGGTCTGGATCAACAATGGCGAAGGTGTACACATCTCCTTTAGTTCTGTTCTCAGACAATTCAACTAAAGCAGGCAGATCAGGGAACTCTGGCGGCTGCAAGAATGTTTAAAATCTTCATTATTCATTATACATGTACATATTGTCTTCATGCCATTATACATATATGTATTGTCTTCATGCCATTATACATGTACATATTGTCTTCATGCCATTATACATGTACATATGGTCTTCATGCCATTATACATGTACATATTGTCTTCATGCCATTATGCATGTACATACTGTCTTCATGCCATTACACATGTACAAATTGTCTTTGTGCCATTTTTATAGTTATATTTATTAACATTTGGGTATTTCATCTGTCATTTGACATTTCCACTTTGTCTTTTAGTTTAGGCTCATTACAAAGAAAAGGATTTCAACCTTGTAAAAGGCCTTGTGGAGACTTTTGACATCTACTCAGTAGGGTTTGGCATGGTCTCCTAACATTTACTATTTTAAGTCTATGGGTGAAATGCAAATTAGACCTTTAGTCCTCACAGACTTAGAAAGTAAGTAAGAAAGTAATCACTTTATTTCATGAGGGTAACACAGTTAGCAATAAATTTATAGTCCAAAAAATAGAGTACAAGCTACTACATAAACTTCCAAACTTGTCAATTTTTTCCCATAGAAATAGGAACAAAATATATAAATAAATATAAAATACAATGTACAAACCCCATTATATGTTGTTATGGTAACTGTTCCTGTTACCGAATTATGACAAGAATCTTTGCCTTTGACAGTAAATGTGTAATAGTGGTTTCTCGTTCCAACCACATGTGGTAGCTTAGTCTTCACATTAACTGTATCTGTCAACAAAAAGTCATACAATATTGATTATTGTGAAATTAAAACAGTGTTTGTTGGACATGAACTCCTCTATCAGGTTTCCTATAGATGTAGAATATAGGATATTTTGTTTCTTGTACTGACTTTATCACGGAATATTCAATGAGCCAGTAGGGCAAACTGAATATTTTATCGTGATAATGTCAGTACAAGAAACAAAATGTCCTATATTCTTTTTATCAGTAATTTTAAATAAGAAAACAATTCTCGAGCTGAAAATGTCACATTTTACATCATTGAACACAATATCTACTTCATTTTATTCTATGAAAACAAGACGAAGTGCGGTTTTATGAATGACGTCGGATCTATTTCATTCATGAAAAGACGCTTATGACAATGTAATGTTATCCTTCACAACAAGCCGATAATTTTTTTATCTGTGCCTGTAGACCTGTACTGGAATTATCGGTCAGTACAGATCAAAGGCATTTGTATCCCGAATAATTCAGTCGTTATATTGCACTCTCTATCGATCACTCCATTAACGCCTGAATACATACAGCTAAAGAATGCGTGCACCGGAAACGTTGTATTATGGGTAAAACATGGGAAAGCTACAAAAATCAGGAACGTCACTGAAAACAAATCCTGTTTGACATATCTATCCCAAATGCTGTATTTTTTATTCTGTGTGTTGTTTTTCATCCTTGCTGGCTGGAAGGTTTCAAAAAATTGTCCGGACGCAAAACAAATAAAAAAACAGATATGGCCTTAAAAAACAACAACAAACATTTGACACAGGGCATTAAGGGGGTACTATACACCTAAAGGAAATAACTCTGAAAGATCATCTAAACATTTTAATCAAGTAATATTTTATATTAAAATCAATGCATCTCAGTGATCAAAATTTGATGATGAAATTACTATATATCTATTGAAATAATTCCAGAGAAATGTGTGGTTCAAATTTCTTGAAATTTTTTTGTTTTCCTTCTTTCATCAAAGTAAATGTCCACACAAAATACAAAGTAAATTAAACGAGTAGAATTTATTTTATTGATGGTGTATGGTACCCCCTTAAGTTATCCGCCATACTTGTCTATTTTTGTACCTGTATTTTAGAAGACTGCAGCCTTAACTTATCAACATACTTTTAATTTCTGTGATTTAAAAACCTATATACATCAAATTACTACCTGAAACTTTGATAACATCCCATTCATGAAAAGCATGATTTCCTGTAGAACTTACCAAACAACGTTGGACAATATTGAAATAAATCCATTATTTGTCAATTATGGTGATTAATTTAAGGATATGTTTCAAAATAAATTCGGCAAACTGATGTTTTTCATGACATTTTAAAATCTATGAAAAATTTAGTCATTTTTGTTTGCCATAAAATAAGCAAATTAAATTATTGTATTTTATCTAAGGATTTGTTCTTCCTCGGAAGACATGTTTTGCCTGCCAAAACCTTGCCTATTGAGGCTATGACAGAAAGTAAACTCATTCACACTTGCTATTGAAGATTATTTGGTTAAATTCTGTCAAGTGGTTATAGAGGATAGGAAATTAGGATGGGTTTCCCCCACATTGTTGTTCATGTCCAAGTTTAAGTGTCTGCCAAAATTTTGTCAGCCCCCCCCCCCCCCCTTCCACCGTTGTTCAGCATAATGTCTAAGTTAAAATGGCCACTAAAATTAAAATATTGATTTGGAAAGAAAAAAACAT
>JARWCS010347986.1:0-11200 GCA_034783895.1 Geukensia demissa | reverse complement strand
TACATAGGTGTAAAATGAAAATTATTATTAGAAAAAATATAGGGTGGCGCTTAACTTTTGTCGGACTGTATATATTATCAAGACTATATTTGGTTCTAGTTTCGAAATTTGTAACAATTATCAGCTGAAAGAGGGCAATATAAGAAACCCACAGACTTATGAATATGGATAATTTCTTCCATTATAATATATTCTAAACTATATTTTACAATGTAACATTCCATTTATGAAGATTTGTGCTTTTATGCAAAGTTAGCTTGCTGTGAAAAAAATACTTAATAGAGTACAAAAATTGCTTTTAAATCAATCTTTAAGAAAACATCACACATTTGACCTACAAGAGACTTCTGCATTCCACAATATAAAGCTTTCTGAAAACAAATATATATACTTAATGTGAACCAATGTTTAGAAATACATCCATAATTAATTTTATTGTTTTGACCTTCCTCCTTAGATTTTCACAAAATTTAGGTCAACAAATATTGCTATCATTATATTCATGCAAAATCACCAACCCAATCATAAAGAATAAATACACTACAAAACTTGATGATAAAATTCAATGTACCAGTGAGTAAATTAAATTTTTCAGATGTTAAATAGGCAATGAAATTTTTCATGCAGGTCACAATGAAGGTTGGATTATAAGATGGATTTTTCAGGTGTTTTAATAGATAATATTTAATGGAATTTCTCATGCAGCTCACATTGAAGACAGTTATGAAATAGAAATCCAAGTCTTTAAATACTAACTATTTGCTGTCCGGCTGAGAGCATAAAACTTGCTTTAGAGGATTTAAATAACTCACACCCCCATATTAACTAAACATAATTCACAGTTATCAGTTGAACAAAAACTTAATTTTAAATATTTTCTGGCAATTTCTTTTTTTATATCAAAATTAAAATTCTTTATAAAAACTGAAAAGAAGCATGATTCATTGGTTTTTTTTTTTTACTGTATATGAGAAGTATTTATGAAACATTAGGATTTGGACATTAGTAGTCATCCACTTACCACATCTCGGAGAGTATTACCATCTAACATACTGGTAAGTTCTCCATGCTTGTCCAAAATTCTGAAATTAAATTAATATGCATAGTTTTATAAAAAAAAATCTACAAAATAGGCATTTTTAGATTTCATAAAATGTTTCCCCTGTCTTAAGGAATGTAAGTTATCTGTCATATTTCGCTATTTTTTGTTACTGCTTTTCAGATGACTGGAGTCTTAACTAATGCACATTCTTTCAATTTCTTACTGGTACTACCTGCATTGTGCAATTTTAAATGCAATTATATGCTTAATTTTTTTACACATATAAAAACACTTGATTTTTTCTTAGATTAAAAAATCCCAATGTTAACATCAAATTACTACACCCATGAAATCATGATTTTCTACAGAACTACATTGGACAATATTCAAGTAAATTGTTTATTTTTCAATAACTGATTTATTAAAGGAGATGAAGGGGATGTACAAAAAAATTTGATAAAATTCAGGCATTTTTCTGTTTTAAAACAAACAAATTAAGTAAATAATTGTATATAAAAATGCCCAATGCTTTAAGGCTGCACACATCAAAATATTAGGGAAATGACTTTTATACATGATCGATATGAACCTTTAATTTTATTTTGTTTGTTTCATTGGGGTTTAACACAACTTTCAACAATAATTCAGTCATATTGTGGCGGTTAGTTTACTGGTGGAGGAAGTCTGAGTACCCAGAGAGAACCACCGACATTGGCAGGAATCTAAAAAACCTTGTCATGTGTGATGCAAGTATAACTTGTATGGTACAAAGTCAGGCAATATAGGTAATAGGCTAGATTGATCTGTACAGGTAAGTTTTAATCAACTACCTAGACCACTCAGCCACCCTGGCCCCATAATTTTTATTAATTAAAGCCATTTTGTTGAACAAATTTTAAATAATTACACATTACAATATATATATCAGTACAGTTTTAAATGTTTAATCTCATTTCACCTTGTTTTAAAAACCATAAGGGACTCAGTTTTCTGCAAACACATGAACATAATACATGTGTATTCATTGTAAGTGTGAATTTATTATTCGTCATTTCTTTAACTTTTTTTATATGACAAAACAAATTATAGCACCTGTTGGTTGCTGCAGTGTATAGCAGTTTTGACAGTACCTGTTAGTTGCTGCAGTGTATAGCAGTATTGACAGTACCTGTTAGTGACTGCAGTGTATAGCAGTATTGACAGTACATGTTAGTGACTGCAGTGTATAGCAGTATTGACAGTACCTGTTAGTGACTGCAGTGTATAGCAGTACTGACAGTACCTGTTAGTTGCTGCAGAGTACAGCAGTATTGACAGTACCTGTTAGTTGCTACAGTGTATAGCAGTATTAACAGTACCTGTTAGTTGCTGCAGAGTATAGCAGTATTGACAGTACCTGTTAGTTGCTGCAGTGTATAGCAGTATTGACAGTACCTGTTAGCTGCTGCAGTGTATAGCAGAATTGACAGTACCTATTAGTTTCTGCAGTGTATAGCAGTATTGACAGTATCTATTAGTTGCTCCAGTGTATCACAGAATTGACAGTACCTATTAGTTGCTGCAGTGTATAGTATTATTGGCAGTGCCATTTAGTTACTGCAGTGTATAGCTGTATTGACAGTACATATTAGTTCCTGCAGTGTATTGTAGTATTGACAGTACCTTTTAGTTACTGCAGACAGTGTATAGCAGTATTGAGAGTACCTGTTAGTTGCTGCATTATTTGCCATGGCCATCTGGTGCATTCTGTGTAATTTCCTTAAAAACCGTTTCCTTTGTTTAATTCTAACTTTTAAATCTGCTTCTCTAGCAAGCTGAAATAAAATCAAATAACTGAATTATCAAATTGCAAAATTTCTGTAAAAAATTAATTTTATTTTGCACTTCATCATTCAAACTGCCTATTTTAGGGGTTGTTCATATGAATCTGTGTAGGTTTTACCAAACTCCCTGATGTTACACTTTCATCCAAGGCTGTCTTCATATTGATATCAATAAAAAAATGCAACACAAATCTGTGAATGCTCTAATATGGACAACTAAACCAATTATGGTTAATCTAAAATAGTTTGAATCAATTTAGATTAGGTATTTCAACTGGACAGCAAAAAAAAATTTATCTTCCTCTCTCTTGTAATATGAACAAGTTGAACTGTCAGGAATCTAATGCAATGGATCTTTGATTTGCCTTATGTGAACAAAATCAAGGATATCGGTTTGTATGTCCATTTGATTGGGGTTTGACGTCACTTTCAGCAATATTTCATTCATATAGCAGCAGTCAGTTTTACTGGTGGACAAAGCCGGGATACCTGGAGAGAACCAATGACTTTGGGCAGGTAACTGACAAACCCTATCAAGTGTAATAGGAGTCAAACGCAATCTTTTTTTGTGTGTTACAAAGTCAGGCACAAACTAACACCAAATATGTAAAAGGCTTCTGTGATCAAGGATATCAGAAACTGTTTATCGAGTACATATGTGTGACCATATGTTGAGGTATTCTGATTTTTTTCAACACATGGAAACTCATCAACCTAGCTTAGTATGCTACCAGCTGTTAGTTATCATTCATAATTGTCATTTTCAGGGAAAAAAATAAAAGTTAATCCACAGATGTATATGTTTGATTAAAAGTTGTAAACTTATTTGGCAGATTGTTGTTACATTTAAATGTCATCATTTTATTTTGAGACCTTTTGCTGCTTGCCTTACAGTGTGGATCTTTTTGTTTATTGAAGGCTGTAAGGTTACCATCCTCTGTTTCAGGGTCATATCCGCTCCGCTTTCAGACTCCGGGGATAATTACCCTGCATTCAGACCTTTTACAATGACAAGAATCTTGTCATTATCAATGCGCACGCGGAAGAATATCTATAATACTATTTTTCAATTTTAAGAACAAAAAAATAAAAATTGATATATCTCCGTATTTTTATCGGCAATTGTTGCTTTATTAATCCTATCTATTTTTTTTTTAAATTACAGTTGTTAAATTGCGTCATTTCGGGACAAAAAATAGTTCCCATTTCAAACAAAAATGACGTCACAATAGGACTCCGCAGTAAATGAAAAGCGTTAATGGCAAGGAAACATTGACGAGCTTCTGAGCTTGTTTCCTTGTGTGGAGGTTGGGTCGTAAGGTTACCTGTAAATATTTATTGTTTATACTTTTTTGATGGCTGTCTCATAGAAAATCATACCAAATCTCCCATTTCTATAATTGTCCGACAACAAAAGAATTTGTTTGTTATATATCTCATGAATGAACATAATTAAAACTCAGTATTAAAAGCTTAAGATAACCAGTTGTTCAGGCCAGATAGGCCTAGCAGTCCTCTAAAAAAAGTATGCAGACCAGGCAGTCCAATAAGAAGTGAAGAACACTGAAATATTTGAAAAAAATAAGAGGATTTGTTACCTGCTCTGGATCAGGTGGCTTTTCTCCAAGGTCCATTGTAAAGCAATGTAGCTGTGGCATTGTCGTCTACAAACAGATATAATGTGATATATATATTTACGTATAAACCAATCACTGAAACCTTATTACTGGTAAAAGTAATTCATTAGGTAGATCTTATGACCACATTATACATTTATTTCCCTTGCAGAATTAAAATATGAAAATTTGTTATGTTTCCTTAAGGACTTTTACACGGTTGCCTATAATTGTCATTATGAGGTTAATCTTATAAGAGATTGATTTTTTACAAGTGCAAGCCTTCTGTTCACAAAGGCATATGTAGTTAATTCTTCATTTCTTTATTATACTTCTATACATTTTAGAAATATGTCAGTGCAGACTGATTCATGATCCATTTTTCTTTCCCTTTATCAGTACCTTTTATAATCATGTTATCTACTGTTACAAAATGTAGTGCATAAAGCCAGTTGCAAGATGTGCTGTAGGTTTTTTTATGAGCATTTCGCAAGAAATAGATGGTAGGAAATTCTTGTTTATTTTTTGTTGTTTTAAGGAAATGAATTCTGGTTTGGTTCAGTTCATTTATTTTCTGATACTCATGCACATTACCACTAAGCTTGCATCTGTGATACTTGCTATTAAAATTCAAAATGAACAACCTTGAAATCAGCTTTCTGATTGGTTTTTATGCGTTTTAAAATGTGATGATTATAACTAAGTAGTACAGTAGATGTTACAATGACACTGATGACACTATAATCAGGTAATTTTTTTTACCTTTTTATCTGCTGAATTGTCAGAATTTTAATAACAATTGCTTATTTTTGCAATATTTTACAGAAGAAACAATAAACAAATATATGTTTAGTATGAAGCAAATTTTATACACATACCTTTGGGAATTTTTTCTCTAAGTCAGTTGCTGTTTTAGTTTTCTGTGCAGGAGTTGAAACTTTTGAGTGTTGCTGAAAAATAAGGAAAATTTAATCATTTCAAAAAGTAATTACACTCTGTATGTGAATGAATCCCAATTCATTTTGATATAAATGACAAAATGAAATAAACTACAAATTCTGCAACTTCATGTTCATCTTCAACAAAACATTTTACAGTCATTAGATTTGTTTGTTTGATTGGGGTTTAACGCCACTTTCAACAATATTTCAGTCATATCGCGGCGGTCAGTTTTACTGGTGGAGGAAGCCGGAGTACCCAGAGAGAACCACCGAAATCAACTACCTAGACCACTCGGCCACCCAGGCCCCCCCTACAGTCATTAGATACCATTAAAAATAAACAGGTATTCAAAGTGTTTATAAGAAAACTTAATTTTCCAGTATGTTAGTTTCTCCAACAAAATAATAATGAAAACAAAGCTTTAATATATAAATATCAAAAGTTGAATCACTGTCACTTACAACTCGTTTTCTTTTCACCCTTTTCTTACTGGAAATGGGTGAAGTTTGTGGTGTGGTCTGGGTATGCTACTTGAACCACCATTTTCTATACTCATGCTATTCCATAAATCTTTGTTCTCTGACATATTAGCGCATATACCCACATGATTGTTAGGCATTACTGAATAAATTCTTGAACATTTGTTACAAATTCTAAATATAATGATTTAGAATTTTAACTGTAAATTCTTAGAGAATAGCGTAGATACAACATGTATTTCTTAAAGCTGCTGCTGCTGACAGCAAGCCAATTTGGAGAATGTGATAATTCTTATCAAACAAAGCTTTTAAATGGCTGAAAGTAGCGTCACTTAGCCAGGTGCAAAGGGGAGAAAACCCTTGATATCTTGTTGAAGGTTATATGAAATTTATAAATATTGAATCTAATTCATCTCAACATAAAAATAACCTCTTCATAGTTAACAAGCTATAACATACATGTTTAAACTGTTGTGTGACTGCCCAGTCATGTGTATCTTTATACTGAGGTATGGATGACCTCTCAGAGATTTGGCTCAGTGAACGTCCAGGAATTTCTTGTAAAGCTGCCACAGTTGAATGGGTTTCTACATTAGAACGACTTAGTGTACTCGCAGAACCTGTAAGCACAGAGATTGAAGAATCCAATGATAATGCAAAATTCCTAAAAGCCAAAAACTTAACAAAATCCTTAAAGCTCAAAATATAAATAAGGATTGCAACTCTCTCTTGATGACCAGTTTACCTTCTTGTAAGATATTCCAGTAATTAACAAGTCAAAAAGCCCAACTGTAAACCCCCCCACTTCTTGTAAAATCACCCCATGTAGAAACTTATGTTCAAATTTAATAATTGTCTTGTAGCAATTGAAATGTTGTTTGAAAACTGGATATTTGTAATAAAATGGGATGGAAATGAAAAATAAAGAACAAGTTATATTCAAAACAAAAACTTCAAAGTAGGTTGTTTTTACTGCATCTTTGTTCACTATTATACACCTTAGATTGTTAAGACATGCCATGTGCTGTGGCAGAAGAAAACTGCTGCATTGTAATAATTGATTTTTCCAGAATATAAAAATCTTGTTGTTACAAACTAAACTGCTGAAATTGTAATTAATGATCAGGGACAACAGATGGAAGTAAGAGGGTGTTTGTTTCGACTCAACACAGATATGTCTAATAGTTGTCCCCCTTTGGTAAATATAAAACAATGGCTGTTCATCTTTTTGGTAATTTTTCTTGGATTAAGTGTTTCTTTCAGATATTTCAATTGAAATAAAGGGTAAACTAATAAAAGTTTAAGTCTGAATTTCAGAATCTCATGAAGTTTTCACTTTGGCCTGGTGATATTTACAGCGATACACTAGCACTTCACAAATTCGCAGAGGGACTTCTTGAATTAACAAAGCAACTACAACTTCGCCCTGAAAGATATGTATAGCAAAGTGAAGGTCCAGTAGGTGAGTTCTTTACCAACTTTGCCCTCAAAAGTGAGTCCTGGTGTTGTATATATCTTATTTTTCAATTTTTGTTAGTGGTATTTCTCTGTTCAAAACCACTGCCTTTAGTTGAGTATTAAGCTGTTTAAGTTTCTATTTGACATCTTTGTGTTATATAATTGCAAAAATTTGTCACAAAATTTACAAAGTCATTCACCCATGATATTGAGGTCAATGTCAGATAACTGAGAAGAACCCACCAAGATATAAATGAAGAAGTAATTTTTGGGAGCGTTATGAAAGTAATTGTGTACAGCACTTAAAAACTAAGCATTTTAAAACCTTTGGTATGCTACATTCTAAAGGAGATTATCTATTTGATCTGTTGTTTTTAAAAAACTAGCTGTATTAAGGCTATTTCAACTGCTTTTTAATGTTATAATACCTTAAGAATAACAGTATAAGAAGTTTAAGATCTCTTTAAAGAATTAGTAACTTAAAAATAATTTCAATTAGGTCTCTATTCCTGTATTCAAAGAGGATTAAAACTATTAAAAAAAAAACGCAAGTTAAAGGATTTAAGCAACCTAAACCAACAAACAAAATCTTTAATTAAATAATCTAGCTTTTATAATGCATTTCACTTAATCATTTACTGGTGAAAGTTTGAAGTATATTGCAATCAACTGACATTTTTTTTAACTAAAACAATATGGCCACACATGTTCTTACTTTTTATTTTTCCAATTTCCACCTTAGTAAGCAAAATTGTCCAATAGTATAATCTTAATGTCATGGTTATTTAAATGTTCTATTTTTTCTGGCATTTTATTTTTTTAAATAAGTGCCCAAATGGTGTTTTAGCTCTCCCAACCCAAAGCTATTCCTAATCACTTGGCATCCATATCCAAAAGTACATTTTATTTTTTTCTGAATATTTTCCGCAAGTTCGAACCAAACTTTGTTGGGGTGGTCCTCGGGTCATGAACAACGGTAAGTTATCAGGTTTTATAGATCAGTTTGGTGATACAGTAATATTGCTGGTACAAAGTATGCAAGCATGTTAACTAATTGTTGACAAACATAGCGTTTCATGTCTCACCTGTCCTTGACCTTGTGGTAAAGGTCTAGTAATATATTCCCTATAGTTTATGATAGAATTTGAGACTCTTGCAGAATAAAAACATCTCTTATAATCAGAAAACTTTTTTAATTACCAGACATGATCGGTGGTTTCATATTCATATAAGAGTGATAAACTTCTGGTTTCTTTATATCCTGCCAAAACTTATCAACTTCTCCCTGAGTTTTCAGTTTTCCTTCCTTCATTAATTTATCTTGCAGTTCTATAATCTGTAAAAAATGCAAAGCATTTAAATAAAACATCATTTTATAAAAAAAAAGAGATGTTTAAAGAAGATATAAATAACAAAAACTGGCTGAAATATCTTCTTTAAGGGTAGATAATTCGACATTTTTCTATAGGTCTCAATATCCAGTTTACATGGACACTGGACACAATGGTTTCTTCAAAACATAAGAAATTCTCTACCAGAGTGTTATGCATTTAAAAGATAGTTATGTACCTATTTAAGTACAGGTGATATGTTATTCTAACAGTTCATTATATGTTGTTTTTGGAAGTGATCTTGGTGGCAGAAATTTGTGTACTAATATCTGTAAACAGGCCATGGCAAGCACCTTTAACCAAAAATATTCATATGACGAAAACATTTGTTTGAAACTACAGACAAAATGTTCTGAAAAAAAGTCATCGTTATTGACTGTATTATTGCAAACAATTTTAACAATTGAATTTATTTCCTTTCCAAAGACATATCTATATTCATGTGTGCATTGGTACCCATATAAGTTCAGGTCAAATCCCTTAACATTGCACTTTTAACAATGACTTCAATGGAAAACATTGAACTATAATGTGAAACCTGTAAATGTAATTTTATTACAATACATGCTTTCAGTATTATAAGAATAGATTTCTCAGAAACCACCACTAGCAGCAATTTTAAAGTGCCATCCCTGGGTGTAAGGTATATTTTAATGGAATAAACCTCCACACTTTTGACAGCTTTAAATTGAGATGCAACATGGTTTCGTTGGCATTTATTTGCTGTTCTTCTTTCTTAAGGAAAATAGGCAGAATTTAACCTATATCATTTTAAAAACTGCAACCATTCAGCAAAAATATAAAATTTTTATATGGCCTCAAAATTGCAAAATTGTCAGCTTTAATTAAATCTATTAAGCAAAACTATGATTTTCATCATGTACACAATGTTTGAAAACTACACATATCTTAACCACTATGCAAATATTACTTTTGCAATTTCTGTTTTTGGTATGGTTTTCAGGAATTCTGTGTTAGTTGAAAGGTCGTGTCTATTTAATTTCTTTTTAAATGACATCTTCTGTGGTTTCTAAAAAATATAGATAGAAACAAATTTCAATGAATATGCAGCAAAAATATTAATGTTCACAAATACCAAAGATCTTTTATGATACTTATAGATGATAAAAAGGCCAATAAAGTAAAGTATGACAAAAGCAAAATTTATTTCAAAATGAAAGAATTTGATTTTTGTCAGGCATTTTTCAAAATGACAAGTTATAAATTAGGCTAGAGTTTCATATTGAATCAATGTTTTTTTTACATGTAATTTACACAAAATTTTTGCTGCTAGCTTAATGAAGAGATATAAAAATTTATGTATAAGTAAAACATTTTCCTACTTTATTTTCCTCTTCTTCCTCCTGTCTGGGTGTACGAGGTGTCCGCGGAGTTTGTACTCTACTATTTGATTGTGTCTTTACTCTCAGCGCAATTCCAGAAACTTTTTTGGAATAAAGATTTCCTCCGTCTTCCTGGTTTTCCATAACTTGTTGATATCTCTACAGAAAAGATAAAGTAGGGAATTTAAATCTGTTTTTCTTAATGTACTTAAATTATGTTTGAAAATATGAATTGATACTACATGTAATTTGATCATAGATTTCATTGGAAAAAAGTAATAAACTTCTGACATCTTTTGGTGTAATTTTGGTTTTAAAAATCCTATAAATGTAATTAGAGCAATAAGCTAAATTAACATAACAAATAAGAATGCTGTATTGTAAACACATTCTTATTAGTATATAAAAGTCAGCAGTAAAAAATGATACAAAATTATTAGATTGGAAAACAATAATCACAGCATAAATCATATTCTTAATTATACAAATGAAAAGAACACAAATATATTTCACCATTCTTCACCCAAAGTTGAAAAAATACAAAAATTATAAATTAAAACGATGATTTAAATTATCTTTAAACTATAATTGAGAACTGGTGTATAAACTGTAAAATTTTATAATTTATTCATAAATTATAAATGCCAAATAATATAACTTCAATGCACACATTTTAAACTATAGACCACAAGCTTTTGAGTGCAAGACATGGTGCATCTAAAACCCACAGTCATGTTTTTCGGTGTTTTTCATGCAGCTACTTTATGCTCTCACACATTCTCATGCCCATTCAAAACAAAGTGTAAAATAATAGTTTAGGGAAAATTTGTTCTATAATAACATCAGGAAACAAAACTGCAATATTTCACAAGGTTCTCTTGATCAGAGCAGTAGAACGGCAAAAAAATATGAAATCACATCAGACTAATAAATAATGCTTATTTTGGTTTTTTTGTTATTTTGCAGAATGAATGGTTATTTTGTATGATATTGCATGAAATCAATGAAACAGATGCACTATCAATGCCTCCCGTACGGAATTATACGCCTGGAAATAACACGTAATCCAGGCGTAATATTTTACAGTTCCAGGCGTAAGCTGAACA
>JARWCS010347977.1:0-11201 GCA_034783895.1 Geukensia demissa | reverse complement strand
AGTTTGATTCATAACAGTAAAGGAATAAGTCTGCAAAAGGAATTCGAAGATACCAAAAGGGGCATACAGAAACCGTTAAGTCAGAAGACAGATAAGACCATGGCCAACAAAACGAAAGAAAAGACAAACAAAGAAAACAAAACACTACACTGAAAATAAATTAAGCTGGAGTAACACGAACCCTACAAAAACCAGGGTGAGTTCAGGTGCTCCGGAAGGGTAAACAACTCCAAACTAAAGGTGCACAGTTGGTTGCCATAGGAATTCCTAAAACCTTTCGAAAAATATTATCGCCAAAGCCAAATCTCAACTCAAGTCAAGTTAGTGAATATTATGTAGTGACCTTTTTCATCCGAGAAAGAAACTCTAACAATATTAGAGCAAACAATTTTGATCTGTTTTATCAAATGCCCAGTCAGAGAATGATGAAAATTTCTGTTTAATAAGGCTCAAGAGAAGTGCAGTATTATTGATGGAAAAATTGCAAGTGTCAACAATTTCAAATGGTTTATCAAAGGCGCATAGTTTATTTAAAACATCAAGAGAATTTCGCACAGCCAATAGATAGTAAATACGTTTATATTCATACGAATTGTTTCGTAACAGGGAGTAATGGAGATAATGCTTGCAGGATGGTATTAGAGTATAGTTAAATAATAAAATTGGATGCAATAAAACATTTAGGATTCTATCTGGTATACAAACATAGCTTTTTTTCACAAAAATGTGAGTTTCAGAACTCATAAAACTAGCCATCGGACAAAAATCTTAAATCGGACACTTTTGTAGCTTGAAGTAAAATAATGTGATTTTCGTAAAGATTTTTTGAAAATCTGGCTCATAGTTTTTGCAAACGGGTCTCCTAAGTTGAATTTTTGACTCAGAAAATGTCAATATTCCATGTTTATGGCCAAGAGTATATTAATTCAATTAGAGCCCCATTGATTTGTAGGGGGGTCCGATGAAGGTCAAGTTCACAGTCACAAAAACATGGATATTTGTGTGAACATTATTTTCGAGACGATAACTGCTAAAGTATACATTCAATTTTTCACAAACGTTTTGTATATTGTTTCATATTAAGTCAGTGAGAATCTTAATATTTTTTAAAAATCGGTCTAGGGTCAAGGTCACAGTGACAAAAAAAATGGTAAAATTAGTAAAAATGAGGTTTCCAAACAACAACTCCAAAAGTTGACATCCGATTATATTGAAATTTTTTACTGAAATTTTGATAGTCATGCTTGCTTCACTACCCACATCTCGGCTAAAGCAACACCGATGCCATTCGATTTTTACAAATTTGGGCTAAAGTAAATTCACTTACCGAAATGTCAGTCACCAGCCAATGTAACACATCACTATACTCTCCAGCGTCAGGGTCAACCATTATCAGTAGGTAGACACCATCCTGTTACAAAATATACTATATTCCATATTCTTTCTTTTAAACATTATTACGGAGTTTTTCTCTTGTGCTGTGTGGAGGTTGTAAAAAGCTCAACCGTACTTGAGTTGTATGCTCTATTTTATTTTAAGATTATGGAATGTATGCCAGAAAGACAATATGAAACTGTGCTATTTAAAAAGATAAGACTTAAAAGGGAATAACGAAACACGCATATATATAACTGTTCGGGAACAATCTTTGATGGATATCAAAAACGGTACATATAAGGATTTTTAAGTAAATGACAGGATGCAAATTTTCTTTACAGATGACTGAGTCAAATTAATGAAAAGAATGGACAGGGTGTCAATATTAAAGGATTCAAAGTGTTACTATTTTTCAAAAATTCTTGGCTGACAATAATACCGAGAAAAAAAGCAGGAACATAATTTCCTCTATGTCCCCATACAAATCGAATGGTTGCTTCCTTAAGGAAATCATCATTAGGCCTATGTCTTGTATTCAGTGTTATATATAAACAGGGAGTATGTACATTTCAAGGATTAACCTCTCGTCAAAAGCATTAGAACCAAAGATCCAATCATAGCAATAGAAGCACTCAGTGTGACATGCGTGTATGACAGTCGATCTGGGACGCAATAAGGAAACGAATAAAACCCAGTGCCACAGAAGGTAGATCGTGTGAAGATGTAGGGAGGATGGAGAATTGGCACTTAATTGAAATCAATCAGCTTTAACTGAAAGATTCCACAAGTAGGTATGGGAAAGAGACAGGGTAACTGAGAGGAAGTTTGTTGGAAGTGAGTAAACCACCGGTCAATTTGCTGTCAAAAGTAACAAATCATGGCCCAAGTTACTAAAGTACATATAATGCACGCACCTGTTGAACATCGGTAAACTTAACGCCTGGTGGGCTCTGTACTTTAGCCTTGGGGAGGTCATCGTCCGTGTCTGCGCCAGTGTTACACTTTGTGTACAAATCAGATGGTTCCAACGTTAGAATTTTGTCGCCACAAAATGATGGAAACACATAAGAACATCCCAGTATACAGTGAACAGTGAGAAAACTTATCAAACAGAAGAAATATGTCGACATTATTCTTCATTAAATGTGGTATTGTAATTTATTGATTATAGTACATCTGTTGTATACACTTGCCATTTTAAAGTATATCTATGTTAAAGAGTGTATTTTCTTTTATCCCACACATTATATTGGTCGTTATCTCAGACGACATTATTATATTGGGCATTCTGTAGCGGGATTTGCAGATAGTATCACGCAAGAGTCTTAAGAAATTGTTTGTCACTCTTAACATCAGATTTCATTTATTACTCCTCTAGCCGGTATTAGAGTAGGGCTTCAGTGTTTCCCCCTTGTCCATTGATTATTGAAGTCAAAAAGATATAGGCATGCACATGCTTTTTAAATCGAATTACAACAAAAAGTAATAATAGTCAAAAAATTTTTAAAAGGAGTTCTTTGTTAAAGATTGGTCTTTACACTAAACCGAGCGTTAAAACAAGACACACTCTGAGCAAAACTAAAAAAGATGACTCGCTCCCTCAAGGTTTATCTGCACTTGTAATGAGCCGAGATAATTTCCTTCCAATTTGCATGTCTACACATTGTGTCTCGTGTCCATGTAAAGTTTCGCTGAAATTCATTGAACGGTTTAGGAGGAGATTCGCTTATAATGTGTGTAAGCAGCCGGACGGACAGGGAGGGTAATTTCTATATACCCCCAAACTTTGCGGGAGCATTAAGATTAATATTAGCTAGCCTTTTATAGCAGAGGCATACAAAATATGTCTCTTTTTATCTATTTGTTGATAAATTGGTGGTGGTTGTTGAAAACGGTGCAGTGTTAAGTCCTGTGTTTTCGGTAACTCTTGCAAGCATTATATTGTTTGTCACTTTTTATAACTTTATAAAAACTTTCCGCCATGTTGTCTTTAGATAGTTCGTTGTGGGTATATGTCAATCTGATGATTGTCACCTGCCATTGACTTCAATGTCATGGTAGAATGAGTAACGTTTTTGCATGCTGGCATACACTGTGAAATGATCCTGAGGTCAAATGACGTATCATGAACCATATCAGAACACCAAATTTGGTCAATTTCAGAAATGTAATGTTTTTAAATTTTTTACAACACTATATCACTAGACTGGAATACTTTAGTCTTACTTTCCAAAATTTTTGTCGAAATGAGGAAGACTATATTGGCACTAAATCAATGTATCCACAGAATATTCTCATGCTATAAGGGTCTTTGATAAAGGGGTTTTATAGTTAACATAAACATACCTTTCATAGAAAGCACATTTCCTTTCGGCCATGAATATTCTATCAAGGGACCTTACATGCACAAAAGAGGAACTGCTGAAAACACTATTAGTATAATATCAATAAATACGAGGGTATCTGAATGGATTGACGATAAAAGAAATGTGTTGTTAAAGCATGGTGGGGGTGAATTACTTGTATTTTTGATAGTTTAAAAGATTTCAGATCTGAGAGTTGGTGATGACATCAACTGTTTCCTCATTAGGGATTGAAAAAGATACAGATTTATGGAGGAGGGGGGATCTCAACTGTTTCTGTTGTAGTGAAAGATTTCAGATCTAAGGGGATAAGATGATACTCAGTAGTAAAACTTCCTTTCCTCGCGAGGAATAAGAAAATATTTCTTCAAATGACAGGGATATGAACCTTTTTGAAATAAATTAAAATTTCAGATATGAGGGACAAGTCCCCCTGCAATGGCTGATCTCTAAAGAATAATCTTTTTTACATAATTTTCATTTTGAATAAGAATTTATAAGATTATGTGCTACATATCAATACTATGGCAAGGCCTGTTAAGCCCTGACTTTATGAAATCTTTGAAATTTTACATTTCTTGTGCCTGTATGTGATAGCACAGGTATCAAGTTTTGCTGTTTACCATCGTTTCATAAGTCTCTACATTTAGTAATATCTAGCAGGGACTTAATAAAAAAAGTTATATTTAGTCCTGGTATCTAAATAATCTCTCTAACTACAGGACAAAAAAGAGGAATCTTTGACCTTAACACAATGAGTGAGGCTTGTGCAAAAAGTTTAGAAATTGACTCCTCCACTTTAGACATGCACATTTTTCCTATTCATAAACTCATATTCAATTACCTGTTGCACAACTTCAGTATTAAATGATTTAAGGACCGATTTTGTTTATTGTATTTTAGTGCAGGCTTTCCTGAAAGTCAATGCATCATCTGAAAATGGACTCATTTATACTCTATACTGATATTTTCACACAATACATCTAACTAGATGTTAAAAGCATCATAAAAAGATTTGGTTTGAGTCTTTCTTGGATGACAAACATCGCCTTCATCAACATGGAATTAAGGAATAGCTGCAAACAGGAAGTGGACATAAGCTTCACGAGATATTATGCAGTGCACAATCCAGAAAAGATGAGGTTTGTGTCTTTCCAGCATATATTTTATATTCTACCTATTTAATAATGTGGCTATGCTGTATATCAGGAAGCTAACCTGTGTGATTCCTGAGAAAAATGTGTCATGCAAGATGACAGATACAACATAGATCCCTATATGTCACTCTGCCAAACACAGGAAGCAGAACAAGAGATATATTAGTCAATTCTTTATTTACAAAATAAGTCAATAAATAAAAATCTTCTCTCAAAATATCACAGATATCACTTTACAGATATAAAACAAAATACACAGCAGTTTTTTACCAGTAAGTTTACATTTTTTAAAATCACACCATATAAAAAGCTCTTCTATAAATACAGACCATAAGGACCATAGGGACCATCAAAATCAGAGCTATGGGCCTTGATTTCTCATTTCTTCAGAAATTATTCAAATTGAACAAAAATCCTATTTACCTATTTTAAAAATACATACTTAAAAAAATCGTAAATAATTATTTAGTGAAAATGCAAGTTATAGTATTGTCTTCTTCAATTTACATTATTTTTCTTACAGATTCAGGATTTAAGTCTTCTAAAGAAATGACAACCCTCCTCAACGGGTCCATTACAAAGCTGATAGTGGTGGAAATATGTTTCTCCTACTCTTTGTATAATTAAAAATTAAAAATTTTACCCCCAGATCTGCTTAAATTTCTGCCTGAGATTTCCTGCCCAATTTGACAGATAGATAAAAAATAATTTTACATTAGCCTATCAAATTGGATTTAATTGAAAAAAAAACTATTAAAATAAACAGGTAAAAAAGAACAGAAAAAAAAAATGTGCATGTCTGAAAAATTAACTTTTTATATACATCATTTTTTTTTTGTGTTCACTCTGTAATTGGTACAACTGGAATGTATGTAGTACATCATGGTCCCCAGAACATTTTGTGTGTTCAAGAATGTTTAACAACATGAGGACATGTATTGTCTCAAGAAACTGAGGTCCATTTGATATTTATTTTACAAGACATGCTAAAGGCAAGTTCAATGTAAGAATGGATTAACCTAACAAATAAATTATATAGCACTTAACATATATGTAAAATTCTCTAACACAGCTAATAATAAAAACTCTTAAAAATAAACCTCTAGCAAATATAGACTCACTTTGTCAACAATATTCTTATAAAAATATCTGGACGGCAACAATTAAACATACCAGCATGTAAATTATAGATCAGTCTAGACGCCAACAAATACACACACCAACATGTAAATTATAGATCAGTCTAGACGGCAACAAATACAAATACCAACATGTAGTTATTTATAGACTGCAACAAATACACATACAAACATGTAAATACGAGATAAGCATACTGTATACAAAGTTTTCTCTTATGAATATTTAAGTATCAGTCCATATAAAATCATGCAGGAGGTGATTCATCCATATCTAAAACCCACTAGACTTAAACTTGTTTTAAAAGTCAGAGACTGTTACTGTATACATAACCAGCCTTTGTTTGCCATTTGAGCCTTGTACTTTTGAGATAAAAAATTACATAGAATTTACAGGAGAACGACCATTTGCAAGAGTTATCGTTATTGCTTTAGTTGATTTCTTAGAGATATAAATGCATGCTTTTCTCAAACGTACAAGCCTTGATTAAGAAACGGCTGTAATCGTGTTATTATATGAGGTATGAAGTCTAAAAAATCAGCTACAGATTGGCAGAGTTTTCCACACCATGCATCATTTCACCATTGATATTGCATGCATTTTATAAAGACTGCTACTTGTTGAAGTGTAAGTTATGTGACATATCCTGAAAAGGTCACCAGGACAGAATCAGTTTGGATTCCTGCTTGAATCTAATTCTGCACATTGCTGCAACAATGTTTTGAATAAATTTTACATTATATGCTATTATGATTGTAATTGTAGGTTTGTTTGGGCGATACGGTGGTTGTGAATGTAAAAAATCAACTGGAGGGAGGTGAAGGAACGTCGATACACTGGCATGGGGTACACTTGTCCCCATTCATGGATGGGGTTGCCACGATTACGCAATGCCCAATTTCAACACACTCGTCATACCAATACAGGTATTTTTTTTTAAAGCCGGTTTGTATATAAAACATAACATTATGCAAAATCGTCATCGTAGTTTATTAGGGGAGAGATAGAGCTTTTCACTAGGAGTGGTATCCCACACTTTTTGAAGGCCTTGTGGAGACCTCTAGATTTGTAAATTCCTCTGTTTTTCTTGGAGTGCAGCCTTTCTGACATTTACCCCATTTCTTTTCATTTTTATATCTACTGTCAGGTACTCATTTTCATTTGTCCTCAGTCGTAGATGTATATTTACTTTATAGATTGATTGAATTGTGCTTAACGTCCAGCGGCAGATATTTCATGCATATTCAGGGCGAGAGCATATTAATGATGAGAGATGATGAATGAACCCTGCTTTGTGCTAGACTTACACGCTGAGTAGGTTTTTAACGTGTTAGCTCACGAAAGCAACAGTCCGCAGGAAGACGTGCCACTTTACCCAGACACATTATTCTGACACTGGGCCGAACAGTCTTTGCTCTTACTCCTAAATGCTGCGTGCTTAGCGAAGAAGCAGCAAATACTAATTTTAATGTCTTGGTTTGACCCAACCGGGGATCGAAACCCTCGACCTTCTGCACTCGAGGCGAGCACGCAAACCATAACACCACCTGGGATTAAAAAGGCAGACACCACCGAGGCGGCCTGTAAACTTGCAAATAGCTAATAATTTATAACTGCGTCTTAAAGGTTAAATTAACGAATAGATGCCAAACTATTTACCTCAATAAATTGATGAATTATTTATACTTTAAAATATATATCGCAAGTGATCTATATTTTTACTATTTCAGATTTCAAGCAATAAATCCTGGAACACATTACTGGCATTCTCATTCCGGTGTTCAAAATTCAGATGGAATATTTGGTGCATTTGTTATTCGTGAACCAAAACAACAAGATGTTCATTTAGGCAGATACGATGTTGATACGCCAGAGTTTACGGTAATAGTAAATGACTGGATGTCCGAACTTACTGCCAGCAGGTTGGCAAACAATTACCACAATGGCGCGAACGACAAGCCAGCCTCCATGTTATTCAACGGTAATTTATTGTTAAGAAGGTTCGCTGCTGATATTTCAAAATGACACGTTGTAGCAGGCAGTATTTTGGGGAGCCTTTTACAGCTTCCGTTATGGTATGTACTCCGGTTCATTATTGAAGGCCGTAATGGGACCTGTAGAAGTTTACATTCTACTGTCATTTGGTGAATTGCTGTCTCATGGACAATCATTCAAAATGTCCTATTTTTAAAGTATACCGATAATTGAGATATTTAATGAAAAAGAGGAGAATCAATATTGGGTAAAAATATCAAGGAGACCATACTTCATGTTGAATCTAGAGGTCATCACAAGACCTTCAACAATGGCGAAACAGCACTCCTTGTGACGAGCTCTAGATAGCCTGCAACAAATAAAACACACATACGTAAAATTACATGTAATCAAATATCGGCTACACAAACATCGTGATAGACAAACAAACAAATTTCCACGACGCCTGACTGAAGACAGGCTTATGATATATGTAGTGGGTTCAGCATACTTTGCAAGATCAAAACCGTCTCCAACCTCAAGGACAAAGATGCAAACAGAAGCTGTAATACATATTTTAAAAATCAGACAAGAGTGCACCCAATACGATAAAGAGTACTTTTACAACAACAAATGTAAATTTTGTACTTAGCAACAACCCTTCCAAATGAGGATGTCTCTCTTTAGACCGCCCAAGGTGTAATCCTCGAGGAATAAAGACCGTCCTAAATAGTTAAATACACCAGCTGTCTTTGGCAAACAACTTAATTCCGCAAACAAATACAGATAATTTCAACAAACAATAAATAAAAGTATACCAGAATGTGCAAATTTTGCTGAAAGCAATTGGTAAATATGTGCATGTATGTATGCTACATGTATATGTATATATAGAATAACAAGGCATTTTATCGTTTTTTTAGGCAAAGGTGTATTTGAGAAACTTACAAAGGGAAATACAACGGCTTATACAGAGTACGAAGTGTTCAACGTACAACCTGGTCGACGATACCGATTTAGATTTATTTCGAATGCACTTAACAACTGCCCTATCCTACTATCTGTAGATAACCACAACCTTACAATAATCGCCAGTGATGGAGCCTCGGTCGAACCAGTCACTGTTGACTCGCTTTATTTATTTTCTGGAGAAAGATTCGATGTCGTTATACACACTAACCAACCCAATATGTCTAGTGGTAACTATTGGATACGAGCTTCAGGAAATAATCATGGCGTAACGAAACATGCGTATCAACTTGCCATTCTCCGGTATGAAGGAGCAACCGATGCAGAGCCAGTGGGAGATAAAGCATGGAATCTAGACATTCCTGGAACTGTAAGAATTGTTGCTAATTGTTTAAGTTTATGATTACTGCATTTTATATACACTTACATTTAATTCATTATGATACACATGGGTTATTTAAAATAAGAGGCCAACATTTACTATCACCAAGATTTTATATAGTAAGTGATGTCAAATGAAGAGTTGTGACATCTAGTATCTGAACCTCGCGTCTCCTGTTAATGGTCTATAGTATATGTATTTCTGCGGTGACTCGAGTTTTATATTCCTTGGTTTTTTGTAAATGATGAAAAGTTGTCTAATGTTACCATGAGGATCACGTGAAAAAGTATTTTTAAGCGTTTTGCTTTTAGTGTTTAATAGTTAAACATATCTGTATCTGCCAAGCATGTTTAACAACAATTACTCATTAAAATAACCACGCTCGTATATATTTCATTTGATTTTACTTTTGATTACTATTATTCTGCATTTTCAGCAACTAAATCCAGTCAATGTTGACAAATCAAATAGTAAGATATATGTGTCGGAACTTAACTCAATTAATTCAACATCAGAATTACCAGACCCAGCACTTAAAGCGGTCCCAGACAAAACCATTTACCTTGCAATGGACTTCAATTACGTAGACAACTACAGAATTCACCATCCTGATTTATATAGCTTGTCCCAAGTTGAAGCAGTGTACCAAGTTCGTACACAGCAGATAAACCACATATCGACAATACTACCACCAGCTCCTTTGCAGAGTCAGTACTCGGATGTTCCTAAAGTAAGTGGATAATAATAGTCGGCCATTAACTCACTATTAATCTAGAACGAAACAATGTACATTTTAATGAAAAAATGAGAGACCATTATAATTGTATTTAAACGCGGTGTGTGGTGCGGTTAAACTTGTTTTATGTTATTTTTTTAAATATAAAAATACCCTGGTAGATTGTGAAATTTAATTACACCTTATATAAGAATCCTGGATTCTGATTAGTTCACAGCCAGTGTATTTTATGCATATTATAACGAATTCGGCCATTTCCACAGCTGACGGGGTAAATGCCTGAAAAATGTGCTTTTTTACCCTTTGCCAAAAAATATATTCCTTTTTCCCGTAGCAAGCCCCTTCCCGCTAAAATTTATTTGGAAGGTTTCTGCTTCACATCTAAAGTAACGAAACATGATTAATCAATCTGGAAAAGCGGAACTCCTCCGAATATTTTCCAAACGTAAAAAATGCATGAAATCATATAGAACAGTTGTCACGCAAAAATTGATACTCGGTGTAATACAGGAAGTTGGGGTGTCTAAATAAAAATCAATAGAATTTTTTTATACTTTGTCAAAAGATAACCCTTATTGTGCTATTCTAAAATTATAATCAAATGTCTTTGTCACCGAACTCGTTTTCAAACCATGGGTTGTGCAAAATCCTCAATTTACTGTTGATTATATAGGGAAAAACTTCATTTTTCTTGATATAGAGAACATAAAACGATAGAATTCTAACATATTACAGGAAAAGATAGCTTTTATTATATATATTATCAGAAAATAAAAGGAAACGTTGGGAACACCGATCTCGTTTTCTTAATACATTTATAAATATATAATTCCAAAGTGCAATCCTTTATAAAATTAGGTCATTGGAGTTACCTCCCCTGGCAATGAGAAATTCCTAAAATGGTGAAAGAAACCCCTCTATCCTATGTAAATGCTTAAAAATGATAATGCTATTATATTAGTAATAACAAAATATTAATTCAGGTGTAGTTTTGTACAATCTTTTTCTTTCTAGAATTAATATTTGCAATTATAGAAAAAGTCAATACCACAAGTTTGTGATCCAAGATGACGGAAGACACCCGAACCTCCTTAAGGTAGTTCGGG
>JARWCS010347966.1:0-11201 GCA_034783895.1 Geukensia demissa | reverse complement strand
ACAAAAGACATATGCCAGACTGACATGTACTCCTTATGATGCATATGCATACCCAATATTGTTGACCTGCCATGTATCGTTACTGAGAAATGGATCCTAGCATGAAAACTTGACAAAGTCAATGGACCATGAAACAAAAGACATATGTCAGACTGACATGTACTCCTAATGATGCATAAGCATACCCAATATTATTGACCTGCCTGTATAGTTACTGAAAAATGGATCTAAGCACGAAAACTTGACGCTGAGTGTGTTAAAGTCACTGAACCATGCAAATTAGGTCATGGACAAAGGTCATATGGTTAATCAACAATTTCATAACACGAACTATAAGTACACCAAATGTGGTCCTCCTAGGTTTTATAGTTGCAATGATATTGAGGATTCAAAAAACTAACGCCGCCGTTGCCGCCGCCGCCGGAAAGTAACACCTCTGTCTCGCTTTCGCTACTTCGTCGCAGGCGAGACAAAATTATGAGTTAATTATTAAATTTATTCCTTATTTATTGATATCAATAAATCATTTATGGATATCCATAAAAAGATTTCTTGGCATCAATAAATATTTATTTATATAAAAAAATCAGCATTATTGCTATTAATAATTCATTTTTTATGTAAATCCATAAATGATCCATAATTCATTTATTGATATCAATAAATTCCACAATTTTATTGATGTCAATAATTCATTTATGATTATAAATGAATACTACCATTTTTATTGATATCAATAAATACCAGCATTTAATGAAACGATCGATAGTGAGCGTAATATATTTTTAGGGATATTTGAATCATTGATATCAATGAATGGATTTATCACATATTTAATAGAGATAAGTTTTTTTCTTCATGTTAAATGACCTAAGAGCTGATATGGATTTTACGTTGCAAATCCATAACAGCCCTCACGCGCTGTTCGCCACGTTTATTGTAGTTTTTGACTATACTGTCGGGCTATTAATATATGTTTTGTTTCTAATATTAAAATGTATTTATATCTAAAATGAAAGTACAATAAAATTATTATAACAAATTACGGACAAAATATGTGATAAATAGATCATTTATTTAGATGTCACTTTCCAAATCAACCCTGGTATCATCACTCGGGCCTAAATGAGGGCTTTGTGATGATACCTGCATGAGTTGATATGGAAGTGGCAATTAATAATCTTTAATTATTGATATAAAAATGGTTATGATTTATGGATATTAAAAAATCACTTATTGATATCCATAAATAAATTTCAAAACGTCTTTCCACAGACAGACTACTAATAACAAATGTTAATTTTCAATTTTGATGCAATAAAACAGAACTGTTTGATTCGTTAGGGAAGGGGCTATTAAAATTATCGCCCACTTTACGGCATCCTCACAATGTCAGGGGTCCTGTGTCCACACTTGTCCCACGGACAAGTGTGGTTCTGTGTATCCTCACAATGTTAGGTGTCCTGTGTCCACACTTGTCCGTGACACAGGACCCCTGACATAGTGAGGATGACATTGCGGGTGAAACAAATGATATGGCCGAGATAACATCAAATGTTCGGTGCCTAACCAGGTGTTGTCTAAAGTCCTCATATCTAAAGCTGAACATATAATGGGAGACTTCTCTTTGAAATGCACATACAGCATAACAAATTCCCAATATTTAAATTAATTACCGTACGTCATCAGAAACACAAACATGAAAAACAATATTTTTTGCATATAAAATGACAGAATTTAAATGCCATTTTGTAAGCTTCCTGTGTACTCAGAATGCACCATTCTGCATCTACATGTATTCATGAAAAGTTTTCCCAGACCCCAACTACCGCTTTACATCCAAAGGGGTTGACATGATATGCCTGTATTCACCAAGCAAGAGAAAAAGATCGTGTTAGTTTATCACGATTTCTGTTAGGGAACGACTATTCAACTTTAAAGGGGTATGATTTTTTTCTCAGACAGAAAACTGGCTTCAGAATAATTTTCCTTGTTACCTGCCCGTCCATAAAGTTGGGCATCATAATTTTTTTTTGGAGAAAAACCATACCCCCCTCAGGGGTAAATTGTCGTTCCTCAGTATATATAATGATTTTTTCCTTGTCAACGCCACGTCAGCACTATTTCAGTCACATCGGCACGAGAACATAGTGTTAGTTAAAGTATCTTGATTTTTTTAAATTATTATTATATCTATCAAAATAAGAAAGTGGCAAGATTGACACGAGTTACGCCGCTTTTCACGTAAAACGAAAGTAACACGGAAACCTTTTTCCAAAAAGAATATGATTTATACTGATCATTGTGTAATAAGTGGACTTAAAAATGTGTATATAATCATCTTACAGTCTAATTGTTTTTATTAAATTAATTTTAGTAGAAAAATAGATAATCTTGCTACCTCCAAAAATAATCCTATAAATATCAAAATATGTGTCTTTTTCTGTGTTGAGACAAACTCCATGTACTCGGCACAAGTGATCACGCTAACCATTGCATGACGGATAGTCTATATATATGCTCTTCTTGAACCTTCATCTAAGGAAATTAAGTCTAAATAGCTAACTATAGTCAATCGCCGAGGCGGTCGTAAGTTTTTGGTATATCTGTACAACTTTTATTACAGAGAAATCATAAATGGACAGCAAAAAATAAGATAAGAATTTTGATATAATAACAATAATGTATATCGGTTTTAGTCTGTTTTGTCAATAGAATCATAAAAGTGGTTACAAATTCTACATTGAGTTTTTTACTTTTGAAAGTGTAAAATATTTAAAAATCCCATCAAAGTTCTATTCACAACAATGATGAAATTTCTCACAAAAGGAAACAATGATCAAATTTAAACGGAAATCAGACAATTGAAGGTTAAATACCGAATAGAATTGCAATATCCGTTTGGATTGTTAAAAATATTTCCTCAATTCATCAATTATTCTACTATTGCTTTCGGTTTTACCTAAGTTACTTTTCAGAAAATTTTGACAGTTTAAGTTCCCGTTCTGTGAGACAAGAGATCATCATTCGACTGCAATGTTGGAAAGGAAATACATCATTTTGATTACGATCGCATGTATTGCTGAAATCAAAGGTATTTTTATTTACTATAAAAAGAATAAATCCGTTGTAAGAAAATGGAACTGAAAGGGCCCATGCAAAAACAGACAATTTAGCTGTTCACTTACCTTTTGCATAAACAAGTAAAGACGTGTATTATCCTCCATTTCCTTAATTAATTCTTAATTATTCACGATTTTGTTATTATCAATAATCGTAGTAGAAAATGTGCTTCCAACAACGGTGTTCACAGTATTTTTATTCATGTTATTAACAGATTAATTTGCTAAGTCTAAATTACCGCCTCGGTGGTGTGATGGTGCGTGTTCGCCTCGAGTGGAAAGACTTTTAAAATTAGTATTTGCTGCTTCTCCGCTTAGCACGCAGCATTTAGGAGTAAGGGTCCAGCGTCAGAATAATGTTTCTGTTTAAAGTAGCATGTCTTCCGTCCTGAATATGCATGAGATATTTGCCACTGGAGGTTAGCAACATTCTATCAATCAATCAATCAAAGTCTAAATCAACAAATTTCTCGCGACAAGGCTCTAAATTTGAAAATTTCGGGGGCATTTGTAGGCCGGGGTAGAGGCATTAGAGATCTCGAAATTGAAGCACATTTTTTTTCAGAAAAAGGCAGGACGACAATATCCCAGTATTCAAATAATGTTCGATGTTGTATGAGGCGCTGTTTTACTATTTATTCACTATTTTCTGATATCAAAAATCGAATTCCTGATATCAAAAATTCTATTTTTTATATCAAAAAATGAAGACTATTTTTTTGATATCAGAAATTCGATTTTTTGATATCACAAAATATTTATTTTTTTTTTCATATCAATAAATTGATTTTCTGATATCAAAATTTCGATTTCTTGATATCATGGAATGATTTTTTGATATCAAGAATTATAATTTTTGATATCAGAAAATAGTAAATAAATAGTAACTCGGCGCCTCAAAAATGATTTTTTGATAGCAGAAATTCGATTTTTTGATATAAAAAAATGGTGATTTTCTGATATCAAGAATTCTAATTTCTGATATCAAAAAATGAATATTTGATATCAGAAAATGTATTATTTGATATCAGAAAATCGTAAACATTTTTTGATATCAGAAAATCGATTATTTGATATCAGAAAAACGATTATTTGATATCAGAAAATGCATTACTTGATATCAGAAAATGCATTTCTTGATATCAATAAATAGATTTCTTGATAGCAAAAATGTTAATCATTTTCTGATATCAAAAATTCATATTTTTTATATAAAAATGGAATTCTTGATATCAAAAAATCCATTTTCTGATATCAGAAAATATATTTTGATATCAAAAATTAATTATTGATATCAAGAATTATAATTTTTGATATCAGAAAATTGTGAATAAATAGTAAAACGGCGCCTCATAATGTTGATGAAAAGGTTAGGATATACATGTAGAAAATGTAAAACAAAAGCTAAGTTACCTCCAGTTCTCGGCTGTAGAAGCAATTATGATCAATTATCATCGCCAGCAATATCTAAAAATATCTTTTGGAACAATCTACAAATAGCCACGTGGATGAGATTTTGTCATCAGCTGTCGTCAGCATATCCGTTATCTTTCGCGCTTGAACTGTTACACATTTTGTGGTGGTTGATGGTACAAGTAAATCAATACTCTCAGTCGGGCGGTAATTTTTTTGTTACACATTTCAATCTGTTGGAAATTTTGATATTTTTTATAGCTATCTTTACGGTGTGGGGGTTAAAAGCTGAAAAGTTTAATGAAGATATGACGTTATTTATAATTTTGGATTAAGACAGGAACCTCTTGATTTAGTGAGGGGGTACGAAGTTTAACCTTATATAAACATTTTTTACCCAGAAGAATAAAATAACAATTTTTTTTTCTTCCAGGTAAAAAAAAATAACACGGTCAATCACAAACAAATTATATTTTTTCGACTCCGCTTGTGTTGGAAACAATCTTATTTTTCACCTCAAATTCATAATCGAATCTGCAACCGCATGGCTTAGCAAAAAGCCGCTACAATAGTAACCTCAAAACAAAAAATTATATGAGGGAACTGAATTGGAAGCATTGGCGTCCAGACGCCAAAAAAATCACAAATTGGCCATGTTTTACAAAATTATTATTAATTTTACCCCTAAGTATACAATTACAAATCGTCAAGGTGAGCATAACACTACACAAGCAAACAACCTTGTTAACGTTTTCACCCGTATACAAACTTGTATTGTGAGTACCATATAGCGATAAAGTTATGGAACGATCCTGATCTTAATATTCGTTCAAGTGATTCTATATCAACTTTTAAACGGCTTATTCAAACTCACATTGACAAAACATCTTGGGATTATTGATCAAGTTATTTTCGACTTCGTATGAATTGTAAATTTAAGAATTTAGTTACTTCCCATTCTTGTCCATGCATGTGGTGCAATCGAGACTATAAATATTAATCATTAATTGAATAAATAAATAGAAAATTACCAATGTTGAATATATATGGACAATTTTAGTATGCTAAATGTACATTTCAAAGAGCATTAGAACCAAAACATAAGAGGTCCAAACATAGTAAAAAGCACTTAATCCAAACAAATCGACATGGAAAGCCAGTTCCGACGGCAGCGTCATCTACTGAGTGGAATACTTTTCGATGCCTTTCCGTATTTTCACTGATTTAGAAGAAATTCAGCAAATTTCTCTTAAACATTACTTGATAAATTTCATGTCAGACAAATCTGACAACTGGGCTGGTGAATAGCCTCGGGGGCCTCTGGACCACAAGCAGATGCATTGACCCAGTGGTTTCATAATACAAAATTACCAATGATAAACATTTTTGTATGTAAAAGACCTTTGACAATCAATTGACATATTTAACAGAAAGTCCAAAGAAGTAGAAAATAATTTGGAGTGGACCCTCTCAAGGTTTTGTATAACTTACTAACGATATATGTTCTAAACAGTTAAGTAGGGTTTAGGTACCTGCAAAACTAACCATGATATGTTATTCTTTTATCTTCTTGTTGCGTGTGTTTATGTAAGTTGCATATGTGTTGGCGGTTTGTTGGTTGGTGTCTAGTACAGTTTGTTATAGTGTTGATGTGTGTATGTGTGTGTTTGTGTGTAGATTGATTGTTGAATGGTGACTAGTAGTTTGTTATGGTGTTGATGTGTTTTGTGTATGTTTGTGTGTAGATGGATTGTTGATTTGTGACTGGTACAATTTCATATTGTTGAGATGTTTGGTATTTTTTGACACTACTATTATCCTCTTTTTAATATTTATCATTTGTAATCGAAATCTTAACTGCATAGGGACGTTTTAGTTAGAGCAGACAATTTATTTATTGTCAAGCCTAAGTAAAGAAGCAATAAATTTATTCTTCAGCCACCCAACCTGCACCTGTAGAAGTTAGAGGATATGTCAATGAAACGATAGTTTTATTGTGTCGTAACAATCCAGGAAATAGAAAAGTCCAATGGCTGCGTCAAAACACAGCTGATTCTGGAAAAACATTTACAACACTAACAGACGGGTGGAGTGTCAATATTTTTCTGCCATTTCACAAGAGACTTACAATTTTGGGAGAAGTTAGCAGTGAAAATTATGATTTACAAATAGTTAATGTTGACACCAAGGATGCCGGGTTTTACAGCTGTACCGTTGAAAGCGGAGACAAAACTTTGTTTTATTCTACTGTTTTAAGAATTGAAGGTACTTATAATTATTTAGCCTACTGAGCATGTACGTACAACAAACATAATGATGCAAATTGCATGCGACTCTTACTGAAAAATAATCATGAATTGGCACAGTCCCGCGAGGTAAACTGCTTTTCATATGATATATGCTAGCTTATTTTGCTTTAAATTCATAAACGTTAATTATGTAATTTTTAAGTAAATAGTTAGCTTAATTTTTTAGCATCGTCTTGATATACATATATACATCTTGTAGAAAGGTTACACGTAGGGTATCTTACCGCTTGAGACACACTAATTCCAATACAAATACTTTTGCGGTTGGGGTTTAAAGCCACTTTCAACAATATTTCAGTCATATTGCGGCGGTCAGTTTTGCTGGTGGAAAGCCGGAGTACCGGGAAAGAACTTCTGACCTTGGGCAGGTAACTGACTGACCTTATCACATGCGATGCGAGTTAAACTCAACCCGTTTTTGTATGGTACATATGGTACGAACTCAGACGCGAACTCAAGCCGTATAGGTGCACATACGCTACAGTGATCTGTACAGTTAAGTTTAGATCAATTACCTAGACCACTCGGCAACCCAGATCTCCCCCCCAATACAAATACATTTTTTTTATAATTTTTATTATCCTGATTATTTTTATTGTCATTATTAATATTTTCCAACTACATGTTTGAAATTAGTGTTAAAAAGAAAATTAATTTTACAAGATACAGCAACAATAAACATATACATTTATTTATTTATTTAAACTCAAAAAATAATACAAAACCCAAACAATGAACCCAGAAGAAATATACCTTAACTAGGATGATTTACTGCCGGGAAGCCCATTTTGCACATCAAGCTCATCTAGCCTTTCCACACGGTAACTTATCAAAAAACGTATTTAAAAAAAAATTACATGAAAAGCCAAGGAAACCGCATCACATCTTACCAAGCAGCTTCTAGAGGTCGTTTTCAAAAGGCCTATAAGGGTGGATTGACTAATTGATAGATAGTTGTTTTACGCCCATGCAGCGGCAAATATTTCATACATTTTAAGGACCCAAACAAGTTAACAAACAATAAGTCTTACAAAGTGGCAGAGGTTGATTTCAGGCCGGGAAATTTGCCAAATTGGGACGGTTTTTGTATGGGAGCCGGAAATTTAGTCGTTGCAACTGGTCACAAACGGACCCCATAAGTAGTTGTTAGAAAGAGTTCTTTACAAGGGTGGAGATCAATTTCTTATTACCAGCTTTAAATCGCCACAATTAAAAAAACTAAATCACAATATCTAAATGCTTTGATATATAACAATGAAAAAGAAATGATTAAAAAATGACATGAAGACAATCCATTTCCTACGAGTTATGACTTGGGGACAGACACCTACAACGTGGCGTAGTACTAACTCTTCAAAAATCTTGGTATTCAAACAAAATGGTATGCTATGGCAAATCAATACTTGTCTAACCATGAAAAAATATATACTGGTGCCAACAAAACCAAGTTTCAATGTTTTAGATACTTTGATTTCTGCTTAATTTTTTTTCAAGTAAACATGTATATGCATAATTAAACACATTGTCCGACCTATGAAATACGGGTTCCTGTTTTGAGATATACAGCCAAAACAGTTTTCATTTGATTCTTTTACCAGAACTATTCAGTGTTACTATACCATGATGCTCGCTGTTTCTTGTGTGATATTTGATAAAAAACAAACATTACCAAAATTACTGATTTAAAAAATATTTCAAAGATTCTCCATGTATGATGTGATGAAGATCTTTTACGAGAAAAATGAGTCTTCTGGATCTATGATAATATCTGCCTTTGTAATGGATATTTCAAATTCGACTTTGCTGGTTTTGATGAATAGATCTCCATGAGTGCTTCAGTATTATCGTTTATATTCAATTTTGTGAACTTAATAGTGCCAGTGTTGACAAAATTCATATATTTGATTTAAATTCTTCCATTTTCATGCATGTTTTTATTGGATTTAAACAATCATTTCAGTAGCGTGACAAGGGATTTTTACCACCTTTCTTGTTTAAAATAAAAGTTATCCACAAAATAACATTTTTTTATCTTCGGTGGTATTCAGGCTTTACGTGTTTTAGTGACTCTTACCATTGGGAAACCTTACCATCTACTATTTATTTGTGAATACTCTACCTTTATGTAAAATGTTTTCAACATTTTCTTGACAACAGGGTGTGCTATCATTTCGTTCTTGTTCGTATCATATCTAATAAACTGTTTACCAAACCGCTTTGTTTTAAAGCTATTCAACATACCATGATTTGATAATATTTATATTTATTATATAGAAAAATCTGAGGAGGATGAGGATGTATTGACTGTAACATCAGTTTTTGTTAATTTCACTCCAGATTTGAATACCAGTGTGCCATCAGGTATTATTTTAAATCTGTGATAACTGACAACCTTCACTACATCATTTATATTTATACTTAAGGATGGTTTCGTCTCATTTTTCCGCCTTTGCTCCCCTCTTGTTCATCCATTTTAAAGCATGAAATTTTGCCTGTTGTAACCCTATCATTTTTTTCATTTTCTTATAAAAACACATCTCAAACATCCATTTAAGGGAATATTTTGATTTTTTATTTCTACATCTGTTTTTTAATATAGGTACAGAACCTATTTAAACAGAACAAATAAAAAATAGATATCTGATTCCCGATAATTTTTCAAATGCTGATATCTCAAAAACAAGCACTTTATCTCATATTATTTATGTCTTTCCTTCGTAGAATGAAAACACACTGGTTTACTTTGTATTCCTCTTTTTCTAAAACAATCGTGTTCGTATTTGACACATGGATGTAATACCATAAGACAATGTGTCGGTTACATTCATCATCCCAATAAGACCTTGATCTTTGACCTAAAGACCAATTTTTTATATTTTTTACATGGCTACGTGTCCCGGTCACAATTTTTTTGCACTTTACTAAAGTCGTACCGTATTTGGTACCTGGGAGTGCCAGCATTGGAAGTGTCATGATCCTGGTATGAAATTGACCTTTGACCTCCAGGTTAAATTAATAGTTTTTTTGTCATGGTTTGGTGTCCGGGCCACACCTGTTTTATCCTATGATTTAGGCATACCATAGTTGGCACATGGGTTTATGAGCTTGAAAATAGCTTCCTGATGAGGCCACAACTGATTTGTCTTTTTTTAATGTAGGTTTTCATGTTACACATGTCGTATCACTCGGTAATTAAAGCAGTTGGTTTGTCACATTTAGTAGTAGTCATGATGGTATAGGAACACAGAGTTGAACATACGACAGTGGGAAGGTATACGTTGTCATTTGTGAAATGCATATTTCGAAACGATGCCGACTGAAAAACTTTCGAAATGATGAGTTTTCCACCTGAAATCCTTGTTTGAATAGTTTTCTTGTAACCAGCAATCCTCTATTAAGAAAATTCTGATAGGAAGTACAAGACTTGGAGTACCATATCAACTGAGATATATATACGGCATAAGCAAGTGCGGCTGGAATGTTGGTACACATGAACGGAAAGTTCACAATGGGAAAAATCAAAATCATCTCTCATGAATTCCCAGTCATGCAAAATGTGACGTTGCTGTATAATGTGAGACAATATTTGCGAATTTTGTTCGTGAACAGATTTTTCTGTCAGGAACTGACAAGACGAATATTTTTGCCTATTGTCTTCTTGTAAAAACTTTATCTCAACGACTTTATAATATAACCACTACGTACGACATAACATATTTAACAGTTGCCCTTTCTAATGATATTTCATTTAAAAAATATTGTTATTTTCATTTTGTTGTGACCAGATTTCCCGAATCATTAGCACATGATACTCAACTCCCTGAACTCGCAAAAGTTATTTTCTGTGCCGGCAATAACAGCTTTGAAATGTGTTTTTGCAGACTAAAGACATTGGCGTTTACATGTAACAAATAATAAACATTTTATACATTTGGTCATAAATATGGAATAATGACATTTTCTGAGTCGAAAGTTCAACTTTGGAGTCTTGCATGCAACTATGAGCCAGAATGCCAAATATCCTTACACAAATCTCATTATTTACTTCAAGCTACAATAGTGTCCGATTTAAGATTTTTGTCCGATGGCTAGATTTATGAGTTCTCAAACCCACATTTTTGTGCAAAAATGCTAATTTTGTATTCCGGATATAATCCTTTAAAATGTTTTATTTCATCCAATTTCATCATTTTACTATCCTCTAATATCACCCTGGAAGAATTATCTCCTTGTAAGAATTTTGCTAAATAAAATCTAGCTATATAAAAATAGGAGATGTTGCATGATTGTCCATGAGACAGCCAACCACCAAATGACAGTAGAATTTAAACTTCTACAGGTCCCATTATGGCCTTCA
>JARWCS010347946.1:0-11203 GCA_034783895.1 Geukensia demissa | reverse complement strand
CGCAGATATTTGAATTCGTATAAATACGTAAATAACAAACACCAAGTGTTCAATCACATGGAAGATCTGAAAGTAATTACCTGCAAGACTTATCTAAGTATCGTCGTTCTGTATCAGAAAGAAATGGTTGATTTTCCAGAATGTTGAATTAATGGAACTGTTAAATCGATATGAACTTTTACTGTGCAATATGTTATTTTGACAGAAAAACATTAAGAGTAAAAGATTCCGACTGTAGGATGTAGTTATCTTCACTGTTTATGTGACAGTTTACATTCTAATAAGGGGTCATGAAAACTTCCACAGGCTTTACCCATAGTAAAATCTCCAATAATTATGACTTGCACGCACTATGGCTTCACATTATGTTTTGAGCACAAATCGCGACGTCACAATGAATTTTGTACAGTGTTTATGAAAACAAACGGCATTATTCTTTATAGTTACGTATTTACAATTTTAGAATCGAAATAATTCATGGCAGCCATGAGTTTTTTTCTATTTAAACATGGACTATCATTGTTTTCATACATTTTATTCCTCGCTAACGTTCGGGATAATATCTGAACATTTAAATGAAAAGACCTCATTTTGTGTGTCACTTCTCTTCCTTCCAGGATTAAGTAATTAATTTACCCCTGTGACCTATAGGTACCATGCATCGTCACATCTGTCATCTTTGCTTATAATCATTTCGTTTGGGGCGTCGGGATATTCTTTCCGTCATCAGACGGATTTTTAAGTCAGACAACATTTCCAGTCCATAATTTGCACGGGTTTTACACAGAAAATTGGTATATTAACAAACAACCCTATATTCCTAACTTAATAACATAAAATGTTTTATGAACATGACATACAAGTACCGGTATCAAACATTCTTTCGGACAAAATTACGATTTTTTGTTACCCCTGGAAAAGTTCATTCGATTTACGTACAAAAATGTACGAACTTTTGTTTCTGTTAACAGGTCACATATACATCTTTCCATGTATGCTCCCAAAACATGAAAGGACTTTCATAAAATAAACAGGTTGGAGAAGATGCTTATTAATTATTATCATCAAAAATAAGTATTATAGTCAAAATGGGATATACATTCATATTTTGGATTTCATGATTCTTTTTATAATGGCGCAAAGTATTATACTCAAAATGGGATATACATTTACAGTGATAAATAAAAATATTTTTGATTTCATGATCATTTTTATTATTGCGCAAATTGTCATGAAAAAGGCAACATCATTCCTTTTGCAACAATAGGTTAAATTGTAACTTAAAGTACAGAAAACAGCCTGCACATATTCAGTATTTAGAAGTCTATTATCTCATATCCAGAATTATAAATCAGACATGGTTTCATTAGACAAAATGAAGTTTTTGATATAAATGTTAGTGGCATGATAAAAAGTATCCTGAAATTCAAATTAATCTTTTATCACTGTATATGCAATATTTTCCCCTAAAATTTACAGTAATGTTCATTTTAAAAAATGCGGAAATTATAGCGTATTGCGCACATCCTTATGAGAAGCAAACATGCTAATTGGCTGTATAATGTTGCAGTTACCAGATTTTTATGCATCCATTAGGCATAAAAAATTTCCCTTAAAGTTTAAATGCAATATTTTCCCTAAAAATTTATAGTAATGTTCTTTAAAAAGTACCGAAATGAAATGGTTAACAAAATTACATAAAAGTATGGTTTCCCTAAAAGTTTAAAAGCATCATTTTTCCCTGAAAATTTACAATAATGTTCATTTAGAAAATACTTGACTTGAAAATTTTCTACCTTAGTGGCAATGCACCACGGATTTTTCACTAGTTAAAGAGAAAACAACCCCAGCCCATGTTAAAATCATCAACGAACCTATGACTGCCATGAATTTTGTTAAGTAAAGAACCAGTATTGAGGAAAATAGCAAGTTTATTGTCCCCAATACAGAAACTATTTTCCGATGCGAAGCGGAGAGAAATAGTTTTTGTACAATAAACTTGTCATTTCCTGACAAATTGTCTAAAGTAGTTTCATTATACTTATAGACACGATCCATTCAAATTTCCGTGCAACATACTGAAAATCTAATTCAATTTGCGGGAACTTTTGACGTCAACTTTGCCATCGTCGCCACTACCTATCAATCAGATCGTGTAATTATAATGGTGATATGGGGATTTGGAATTACTTCAAAAATACTGCGTCCAATAAAATCATAACTATGAACATGCAAAATGTATATTATACCATTGTTTTACGCCATGTTTTTTTAAATGGGTTGGTCAAAAAGCCGATGTACACCCGAAGTTGTCATAAAAAGACTTGATAATGTTAACCTGTTTGTTTCTGTGGGATGCCATACTGTCTCGGTATCTGCCATAATGATGGTGAATGAGAACAGCAAAACGCTTTCTAGAAATCGATGGTTATGACGTATAGTGGACTGTTTTATTCATGTGATTGTTCGAGAATTTACGAAATAGAAGGAAGTGGTCTATACGAGATCAGCAAGGTGCTTTGTTGTCTTTCATTTTTTATATTGCTGAAATTATCTTATCTATTGTTGTTAAATCTAATTTGACTCTTCAGCCTCTTTTATGTTGCTGAGATCTAGTAGTTGTTTAAATAAGTATGACAAATAGTCGCATGATGCGAAATGAAAAGCTATCGACATTAGATTGCCGACGTAAATGAGCCATTTACCCTGAAATATGTATATTTTTTGAGAAATGACCCTTTTTTCGAATATTGTAAATATTTTTATGAAAAGACGTCTTTTTGTCCTTTTTCAGGAAACCAATGTTCATACTAAATAATCGACAGTATAAAACTTTTGGTCAATTAACTATAATAATTTTACTATATAGCACCTATATACTACATAAACTATTAGTTTATTCGAATGGTAGCATTGAATAAATTTTTGAAAACCATAGCTGAATAAAAGTGTATTAAGTATTCATTACCTTGTAGATATTGGTGCTCACGTCTAACTGAGAAGCAGATAATCATCCTTTGTAATCCGTTGATTTTTGTTTACAAAAGATTCACTTACGTCTGCTACTCCGACTTTACACTACTACCCAATCCTTTTCGTATTCGTTTGAAAACCACGTAAGTTTGTGCCAATTGAAACTTGACAGTCCAATAGTTTTTTCGGTATTGTAACGTACCTAGACTAGGGCAATTGATTGCAAGAATTTAAATTAAAAATGTTAACCTTTCGGAAAAACTGAGGTCAGGTTAAAACCAACAGAATTGTATGATGAATGAAATTGAATAATGCGGTTTCAAATAGGTCTAACACCTTAAATATTATAAATATTACTCGCAGGCAGAATAATGATTCGTTCGTCGAACTGTATAATTTGGGTATCGAACTTCAAGAAACACATGTGCACAAATAATTTAAGTGTTCCAATGTTTTCATGTGCAAACACGTTCTGACCTCATGTCAACATTAATGTCGCTATCAACATTAGAGGGTTATGGATCAAATTACTACTTATATTTGCTTGTTAAGATATCTTAAGGTCGTTGATTTTTAGTTATATTTCTTAGTCAAAATAAGAATATTTCATTGCCAACTTTGGTCTTTCGATGGTCAACAATATTAATTGAATACAATAATGAAAATGATCGGAGGCATACACATCATTTCTTGTTATAATTACAATCACGCATGAATCAGAAACGGGTCTTCTAAAATATAATGACCCAAATTGGCAAATTGATAACCTTGTACAGACTGAAATCAACCTCACATAAATTATCTCCCTTTCAAATATTCATATAACTCACTTTTTAAAATCGTGCATAATTAAGATTATGAAGCTTCTTTGTTGCAAACGATGACACAAATGATCACACTGTGCGCCTCATACAGTAATGACCAGTTGCCAGATACCAAGGCTGATTTAGTTATCATGCATCCTCAAGATCTTAAACTGTAGAATTGTTGCTGTATATCGTTCTATATATCAACAACAGAAGAAATGTTATTCAATTATTTTGCGAGGGCGCTTCAATATGTCATAAAACAACAAAACGTACAATAAAGGTTTCTGGAACAAGATGTGGACATCAATGATAAAAACTCAAGAGCGTTGGTGGAGGATGGAGTTATTCGGAGAAGAAGGAGCACAACCACTTTTATCTAATTTCAAAATCATTCGAAATCTTACAAAAAGTTATACTCTCTTCATTTTCCCTCTACCATCTAACGATTTCTATAACTGTTGAAAATAAACATTAGGACCTTTAACCTTTAAATGCAGAAAGCGAGCATTTTTAAATGCAATTTTAAACAAAAGTAAGTAATATTGCATAAAAGAACAGCTTTGGAACAAAGTTTGGTTCATAAATCAGGGCGTGTTTTGAAATAACACTTTTGAAGGGTATAATTGCCGCCGTGCAGACCTACGACAAAAATGGTATTGTCCGGTATCTTGTGAATTTTCGGAAGTTAGAAGAATTTGCCTAGTTTGTCTATACTTACGTTTTGAGTTTAATATTTAAAAGCAATTTCATCATTTTGTTTGCAGGTATAAAATTTTCAATCATTTCAGGGACGATTTAGTTTGCAATTTTAATTAGACAATTATAAACATGTATAAAGACGAATATTACACAATGTGATATGGAATGATATGAAAACTGCAAATTTGCAAGTTCATAACACAATTTATCAATTTCAATACTAATGACAAATGTTCATGACCCTGATTAAATCGCACTTGGGTGATTTTATTGCAATAAATTCTTTATAATATATTAAAATTATGCAATCATCAAAATTCACATCACTAAAACTACCTAGAAATGAAAACAAATCGACTTATTTCTCTGCAAAAACATGTTCAACGCCATTATTATAAAATTTGATCTACCTGATTAAAAGTGGTCTTAAAAAAATAACTAAATTATTAATTGTACAGGGGAATTTATAACGAATTATTCATTCCATTATTGAAATTAGCTACTGTTAATTAGGTCTTCTCAGAAAGATTTTATTATAAGGTCATATTATATAATCCTGTCACTTTCCTCGAGTTGAAAATTTTCTCAAGCTTTTTATGTTTTATTTTTTGATATCATAAATAAAACTGCACCTGTCTGACTTAGAATTACAGCTACCATCACCTTGTCCACAGCATTCCTGGGAAGAGTTACCACCCTTTTTACTGGAAATCTCCTGTGAGAATTCTACAGCATTTAAAGCTGAAGCTGCCCCTGTTGTTGTATCCAATGGTGCCTAGAAGTATAAGAATCTGTCAATGACAGCAATTTTTAACAGGGTGTTTTGAGTAAATTTGACCTGGTGACCTTAACTTTTGCTCTATGACCTCCAAAATCCATAGAGCTCATTATTTTTGAAGGACCTAGTACATACAAAGTTTGGTAAAAATCCACTAAAAATGTTGATTTTAGGGATTACCATAATGATACAAAAGGATGAGGTACAATTTGGCACTTATTTTGCCAATCATTCGTGTGGAAATAAAGTTTCATACATTTTACCCTTTTCTTACTTAAATTATCTTTAATTAATGGTTTTTCACAAAATTAATCAAACAAGCATATTACTGTGTTATTAACATCACAGTCAAAGATAAAAACTGTAGTTCTGTCTAAAATCTGGATATTTGATCAATTTTTCCATATGGTTTTGACCTATAATAGATATGTTTGGCAGACGAACATCTTACTAATACTGAATGTAGATCTTTATATAACTGATCAGTTAGTAAATAATTGTATTGGTCAATAATGGCAAAAGTACAAAAATTCACGAAAAAAGCTTTAGAGTTTGCAAATGGTGAAACAATATCTCTGTAGTTTTCATATTCTCATACATAAATATCAAGATAAAGGATACATTTGTATATAAAAAAACAGCATCTAAACCAATATCAACAAGACATAGTGTGAGCAAAACTCATAAAGGATACACATCCCCTCCTCATGGATTATGTGGCCTGTGGAATGTGGAATGGGTCAAGATGAATTTCCTTCATATGTACAAATCTACATCTTGTGACAAATGTTCAAGTAAAGTTTCCTTGAAATCCACCCGATTGGAGATGCACATACAAGTTATGTGGACAGATGGATGGCCAGACAGTTGGGGTATGAAAATTACTTCCTGAAATTAGCCTTTAACAAATCTTAACTTACATGACAAATAACACACTGCTTTTCTGTGGAATCTAGTTTTTCAGTTGTCAACTTTTCTCCTGTCCTGAAAATTGTAAAATTACACTTTGTTTATTGTATATTCAGAAATGATGCCATTTTTTTACTCCAGTTGTAAGACAAACATTTACAAAAAATAGCAATTTAAAGTTTCTCTGAATGAATTATTAGAAGTTTATTTACTTTAGTAATTCATATAAAAATAATTGTCAATTGATATTTTTTACCAAAAAATTGATGACAGTGTAAACTCTTGTTCAAATCATCAAATTTGGCCACACTAGTGTACATGTGCCTGTATTTTATGTACCTGAAGATGATATGTAGTACCTGGTGATAAAAGAGGTCACTGATGAACATGTTCCTGTACTTGATGTACCTGATGGTGGTATGTAATACCAGGTACTTGGCAATCATTGGTCAATAGTGTACACATGCCTGTACTATATGTACCCGATGGTAATATGTATTACATGACATTAATTGGTCACAAGGGTACATGTACCTGTACTAAATGTATCTGATAGTATGTAGTACCTGGCAATGAAAGTGGCCACTAGTTTACAAGTGCCTGTACAATATGCACCTGATGGTGATATGTAGTACCTGGCAATAATTGGTAACTTGTGTACATGTGCCTGTATTATATGTACCAGATGGCACTATGAAGCACCTGGCAATAATTGGTTATTAGTGTACATGTGCTTTTACTATATGCACCTGATGGTGATATGTAGTACCTGGCAATAATTGGTAACTAGTGTACACATGCCTGTACTATATATGTATCTAATGATATGTAGTGCCAGGTACTAGGCAAAAATTGGTCATCAGTGTACATAGTCCTGTAATTTATGTACCTGATGGTGGGTGATATGTAGTACATGGTAATAATTTGTCATAAAAGTACATCTGTCTGCACTATATGTACCAGATGGTGATATGTAGAACCTGGCAATAATTGCTCATCAGTGTACATCTGCATGCTTTATAAGTAACAGGTGGTGAAAAGTCATACTCAGCATTATTGTTCCTTAGTGTATTGGTGGTTGTATTGTGTGAAATGCTCTGGTTCTATGCCAATACAACTATACACAAATTAAACTACATTTCTTATGCTGTAGTATAAATGTGTATTTTTCTGCTACTCAACCCATATTACTAAAGGTACAACAATACCAGTAGTAGTACTGTAGACCTCTCACAAATAGACTTAACTCACCTCATAATATTACTAACAGTGGAGCCATAGTCTGCCTGCAGACCTGTCACAAACTGTTCCGTTAAATGTTCTATACTTGTATTATCTGGGGCCTACCAAATAAAAAAAATAAATATAGAAATCAATTTTAACTTAAGTTTATTTTACCAGTGTAGCCTAAGTTAAGTTTATTTTACCAGTGTAGCCTAACTATTGTTAGTTTATTTTTCTAGTGAAGCCTCAGTTTTGTTAGTTATTTTACCAGTGTAGCCTCAGTTTTGTTGGTTTATTATACCAGTGTAGCCACAGTTTTGTTGGTTTATTTTACCAATGTAGCCTCAGTTTTGTTGGTATATTTTACCAGTGTAGCCTCAGTTTTGTTGGTTTATTTTACCAGTGAAGCCTCAGTTTTGTTAGTTTAATTTACCAGTGAAGCCTCAGTTTTGTTAGTTTATTTTACCAGTGAAGCCTCAGTTTTGTTAGTTAATTTTACCAGTGTAGCCTCAGTTTTGTTGGTATATTTTACCAGTATAGCCTCAGTTTTGTTGGTTTATTTTACCAGTGTAGCCTCAGTTTTGTTGGTTTATTTTACCAGTGTAGCATCAGTTTTGTTGGTTTATTTTACCAGTGTAACCTCAGTTTTGTTTGTTTACTATACCAGTGTAGCCTCAGTTTTGTTAGTTTATTTTACCAGTGAAGCCACAGTTTTGTTGGTATATTTTACCAGTGTAGCCTCAGTTTTGTTGGTATATTTTACCAGTGTAGCCTCAGTTTTGTTAGTTTATTTTACCAGTGTAGCCTCAGTTTTGTTGGCTTATTTTTCTAGTAAAGCCTCAGTTTTGTAGAGTATATGTCTTACAGTTAACTTCCAATGTAACAAAACAAATATTCCTAGGAATTTAAACAGATTTATTATGTGGTTAGATTTAAAGCTTTTGGCCATATCTTTCTTCCTTAATGTTATGACTTTTCCATTTGAGTTCCTTGTGGTTTTGGCAACTTATTGTACTATTGAAATTAAAAACAGAAATAGGTCTGCAAGTTAAACTGAGCAACAGTATTTCATACTTTTATTATCTCTCTTCAAAACTGCACAGTAAAATCTGTATAAACCAAAACTCATGTAACCTTGACAGCTGTGTACATCAAACATTACTTTTAACTGAAGTAACATAAACTTCTATCAACCTGTGTAGTATACATTCCTATTGGCCTGTGTACCATACACTTTTATTAATAATCATAGATATTTGTTATGTAAGTATATTTTATTATTTACTTTTTGCTGATTTTCTCTTTTTTGTTACACCTTTATAAAATCTACCTATGAAAACCTATTATAATAAAACATCCAATATTTTGACTGCTATCTATAGCAGCAGGCAACAGTTCTAGATTGGTTCATTGAACAACAGCTGTTGTCCTCCCAACCAGTCAATAACTGTATACTATTGACTGGTTAGAAGTCTACTGTCCAAAGATCTATTGCCTTGTCATGCAAAGTATCTGGTATTACGTAAATTCACAGTAACTTGGTAGTCTGCTTTTGACAGATTTTACTGTAGTTACCTTGGTAGTTAATGTAGGTATAAATACAGTCTCAACATCATTCAAAACATTATATAATGCAACTTCCTTGGAACTAAAGTCCCTAAAAAAAGCAAATACCTATTAATAAAATCTACAAAATCATTTCAAATTTTCAATTTCCATTGCAGTACTGGTATTCTTTATACAAAGATTATGCAGGAGGTCACATAATGTAATGTAAGAAAAAGTTACCCAAAGTGTATATCTTCTATTTTGTTACACTCTGCATATGCAAGATTTGCTTTCTCTCATGATAAACCTAATGTTTGATACTTGGTGAGCTAAAATTGCAATGGCCATGATCGACAAGAATTGTCTTTGAAAACTAACTAAATGTGTTGGAAATACACCACCCACCACAGCACAATGAAGTCTAATTTTCAAAATCCAAGGGCAGTAATAAGGCAAAATTAAGTGGAGCAGAATGAAATGTGAACTTAATCTTTTTCTGTTCAAGGTAGACACACATACTAAAAATCATTCAATATCTGAGAGTGTCTGGGGAAAATGTTTTTAAAAAAGCGTAATTGTTATGATAATTGCAAACTCCATGGGCCATAATTATGGCAAAAATCAGTGGAATGCATCAAAAGGCAAAATTGATCTGCAACTCATCAAGGTAGACTCACATACCAAAACTTGGTTCAATAACTGAAAGTGTGGGAAAAAGTCCAGAAAACTGTTTGTTGAATTAAATTTTAAAGATAAAGGGTCATAATTCATGTAAAAATCAGTGGAGTAAAATGAATTACAAACTTCTTCTGTGATCAATCAAGGTAGACAAACATAACAAAAATCAGATCAATATCTGACAGCATGTGGAAAAAATCTGGAATATTTTTTGTTGTGGAGTGACAGGATGGCAATGTTAGAGACTGTTGGATTTTAAATTTAAATAGATCATACTCAGATTGATTTATGTTTATTTTTCCATAGATGGATTTACCTTCTTAAAGATTGTGTTTAAGACCAAGATTTTGAACCATCACCAGCCATCTTGTTGAGGTATGGTCTGGTCTATTTAAAAAATAATTTACGACAGCTATAATTTGTTCTGATTTCACCATGAACTGGATTTGTTTACACATCACTTTTATACTGAGTGATAGCAAGTGATAAAGTTTGTGAAAACAATTCCATCTCATGGTTAAACCAGAACAAATTATGACTGCCATGTATTATTTCAATTATAATATGGAAAATCTGTAAAAATATACAAAGAATACCATTGACTGACATAGATTTCTGTAAATAACATTGTGAGGTCATTATTTTTGTGCTTAAAACATATGGTAAAGTCATAGTGCATGACAGCACTGTTAATTCAGAAATTATTGCATGCATTTATTTTTGCAAATGATCAAATGGTGATAATAATGCCAGTTTTATTTTTGTAGCTTTTTGAAAAATTGTAGCACAAGATAACTAACAAAATTTTGGAATGCTAGTTCAAATTATTGCAATTACAATCATGTCACATCATTTGCAATTATAAAAATATTGCAATAATTTCTGCATTTAGAGTAATATTTAATGGCCATCTAACAATGGATATCCTGTTAACGTTTTCAAGACCTCATATTAGAATTGATCTTTACATCACATTTTTCATTAGATTTGAGTCCTAATTACTGACACTTATAGAACAATTTGATCGTCCTAAAGGATTCAAATAAAGAGTCAATTTAACATTACTGTACTAAAACAAACCTTATAGGGCGTACAACTGTAATATCATCAAGCCTTTTATCTGCAAATGCCTGCAATGCATGTCAACATACATAATACCTTTCATTCTAGCTTTCAAACATTTACACACAGGTAATTGCATTTATAAGTGGAATTTGTTACTTTTGCTGTTTTAGATATATTAGAAATTCAATATTTATAATATTATGGCAGTGTCACACTGCAATATTTTTGTATTCCTCATATTTATACATATACCATATTTCTTGTATTAAGGCTGCTAAATATGAGGAATACATTGATTGATTGATTGAATGGTGCTTAACGTCCAGTGGCAAATATTTCATGCATATTCAGGACGAAAGCATACCAATGATGAGTGATGATGAATGAACCGTGCTTTGTACTAGATCAACACGCTGAGCCGGATTTTTAACGTGCTAGCTCATGAAAGCAACAGTCCGCAGGAAGACGTGCCACTTTACCCAGACACATTATTCTGACTCTGGGCCGACCAGTCTATGCT
>JARWCS010347935.1:0-11203 GCA_034783895.1 Geukensia demissa | reverse complement strand
TGCGGACGTGTTTGAAGACACCAGTCAGCTGGTTTCCGAATCTAATATTCCGGCACGCTCATAATGCGTTGGGATAACATGAGACAATATTATGCTACTGTACGAATATCACTTTTTAATATTCATCACTCGTATTTGTATAATAAAACGCTTATTTGCAGGATAAATAATAATACTGCTACCTGAATACTATTTAAAAAGTACATGTAAGAAGAGGAAGCGAACGAAAAATGAAGGGCCATAAAAAGGGAAAGTCGACAGCACCGGTAATCTACAAAACACAAACAAGACAGAATATGACACATATACAACAACCGAAACAACCAAAAACCAAAAAACTGTAAATATTGCGGATCCCACCAAAAATTAAGAGAACTCGGGTGGTCAGAAAGGGTAAGCAGTTTCTGCCTCTTTAAAGACATCCGCCGCATTGTCCATTTTCCAATCCAGTTTAAGTCACTTCAAGGTAAAAGGAAAGGTTTCGAGGCTGTTTTTAGTTTCCTCCGCAACTTCACAGGAAAAGGTTCGTCTTCACTTGTGAATCGGATATTCCATACCGGTCGACAAGATTTGGTGTCGACCGTAAAATTTCAAAACATTTAACACCAAGACAAACCTATTATTACAATTTCTACTTGGGACAGGCACATGAAACATGTAATGGTTTAAACTAAATTAGTGGGAACCCACCCTCTCCCAACGAGTGGTCTAAGGAAAAAATAAAAAGAAAACAAAAGCAGTAAAAAGACGAACTTCATGTATAAAGATTACATAGAAAATTCACCTTAATCAGACTAGAGAGTATCTGAATTACAATAAAAATACAAAACAAAAATATTTGCAAAACGAAATTAACTCTCTAATGAATGCTTGGTGTTAATGAAAGCTGTGACGTTGTTATTAACAACGGTATTTTTGCTCATTCTCAGAAATTGAGTTAAATTAATTCTACTTGATGTTAAATAACGATATTTGCATGTTTAATACCAGATTGTGAACATACTAGTCAAAGCAGCCACGTTCTAAATCCTAACAATCCTCAGGTGTCTGATAGTATAAAGTGAACAAGGCCTTTCAAAGTAAGAAGTGTACCAAAGTTAATGCCATTTTGATAGTGAATCAGCTTTATTGTTATCCCCAATAGCACGGGAATAAAAAATAATCTGAATACATGTAAATCTTGTTCAAAGTTGGCAGACTAGATTCCTTATATAGTTTTTGTCGTTGCTTGTTTTTTAATTTATGTAAGGAATATGTTGTTTAAGCGTTTTGGTTCTCTTAATAATTTGATAAACTTATTCCTATTTTTGTAAATATTCCTTTTTATTCAGTTCATTTATGACAGATTAAATAAACATCAAAATGTTTCATTACGCTTTATTTATAAAAACAATTTGGCACAATGTAGCATTAAATGCTATAATGATATAAAGAGCAGAAATACAAAAAAGAGGGAATTAATCTTGCCACTATGGTAAGAGACGGTAAAAGAAGATTAACATAAAAATTGGTCAGCCAAGAGGGACACGTCGATTTTGATAAGAAAAGACAAACACAGCACAGATAAACTACACACAATGCAATATAATGATCTTGAAAAGGTGAAAAAAGAACAAGGCAAAACAAAGAACACGTATAAACACTAACTGTATAATAATAATAATAATAATAATAATAATAATGACAATAATAATGATAATGTCAAATATTAGCCAAAACAAAGTTATCGAGACATGTACCGTAAACAAACATTTTGTGAACTTGAAAAAGACTCCTAAAAACCTGTAAAAATATGAGGTTTTGAGAAAGACCTACATTAAGATTATTCAAACAACACAATACTGCACAAAGTAAACAAAGTACTTATGAATGTCGCTCGTAACAAACATTAATTCCTGAACAAAGAATACCACTTCCACCAATTTCCGGCTTATATAAAACACATTTTTGTAAAGTTGCGTCAAAGACATAAATCTTGCATGAATTTTGGTTGTTGCATCTTTTGGCACAATGTAAGTTGGATCTTGCTGATTCCAAATGGAACTGTGAATAATTGGCGAGATCTTGTAGTATTTTTGTGTAAAATCGTTTCGTATTTTCTCCACCTTTTATAGCTGCAAGATATAAAAAGAAGAAAATTACAATATCTACCACTATTGGGTATTAGATATTAAATACAACGTTTTACCGAAACGTGGTAAATAAAGCTCGGAAATTTTGTAAAATCCACATGGTCTTAAAATTCATCTTAATAAACTTCTCCGTAAAAGATATCGTAACAGCATTAATATTCAATTTTTAAATATGGTTTTTATTGGTACTGATATTGACTTTCTTGTTAATAAGTCAATACGGAACTAAACAGTATTTAATTGTTTAAACATATTTTTCTTCCTGTCTATATGTTTTTTTATTGGCATTTGCACAACTCATGTTTTCTGCGACCTCTAATGATAATAAAACACTAAATCCAATTGGACGTGTTTTATTGACACCGTAGAAAAAGAATACTTGGTTTTCTAATCGGTTGCTTTTAGGTTTTGAACTAGCAGACAGCAACTGCGAGTAATCTTTTGAGGTCGATACTTTGGTTGTATCATGCATTAGATTAAATTGTATTTGTTGTTGGTTTTCAGTATCAACCTCAAGTGTTACATCTATTTCAACCGATTTTTAGTGTGTTTTTAATTGCTGTTTTGTCACACAACTGTCCCAGGTTAGGGGGAGCGATGAGCACTCACCAACCAGTTTAACCCCGCCACATATTTAATGTGCCTGTCCCAAGTCAGGAACCTGTAATCCAGTGTGTGGCGTTGTTTAATTGGTCATTAATTGTTGTTTGTTCACCATTTTATTCAATAGATTAGGTCGATTTCCGTGTTTTATAATTAGTTTCACATTTTGTATTTCGGGGCCTTTTACAGCATCTTTTATTGTATGGACTCTGGTTCATTATAAAATTCGACTGTCATTTGGTGGATGGCTGTCACATTGACAATCAACCCACATCTTCTATATTTATATATAATGGTATTTGTTCATGATGTTCTGGTCTTTGGATTCGCTATTTCATTGATATTTACTGTTGATGGCATATTTTAAGTTGATAGGGAAAATGTTACCAACTTAATGATAAAAAATTCTTAAAATGTGAAAATCACATTTGAATCATTTTTATTTGTATTTTGAGTTTCAGCCAAAGTATGTGAATGATGCAATATATCAAATAGATGTTCATTTTAAACAAGAAATGTAGTGTAATTTTCAGATTTCAACAATTTTTGTTTGCTGTTCAATTTGTAATTTGCTAACCAGAACATAAAGCTCACCTGAACACACCGGAAGTATCATGTCCCAAATACCGGAGGTACAACTGCCATACAGGTCACCAGACGAATGTAGAAAACCCTGATTACATATATAGGTAACCTGATCACCGATACTGGTACCATTAATGACATATGTTGCATTTGGGATTTCTGGTGGAGCAGGACAACCAGCTGAAAAAATAAGACATATTGTCCACTAAATATTTTAACGTAAATGATTTTAAGTCACGACACTGTTGTCTAGGTAGTTATCTCGGCAAGTACACTACATAGTCTGACACAAATAATAATTTTTTGTCGCTTCAAACACATCCGAATATTACAATTAATCATTAGTTTCTATCAAACTTGGGTTACTATATATGTATAAAGCGAGAAGGTAAGTCACTTTGGACCCAGCCAAGTTTGTTTACATTGAGGTACCGCTAGGACATTTCATGCAAATTTTCAGTTAAATTATCCCTACACTGCTGTGTCATCTATTTCTTTAATGTCTCCATAATAATTATCCTAAATGAAAACACACTTATTTACTCATATTTATCGTAAATAATCCTCATAAATGCCATTTTTCAACTACATTTTGAAACTTTCAAGTACAAGTCACGGAAGTGATGATTTAAGCGACATCTTTGTGGTCTTTTGAAACGAATGACCTATGAGCAACATAGAGTATCCTGCCCACGAGTACCTTTGGATATGATAAATTCAACTAATTTTTTTTGACAATATTTAGATCATCTTGTAGGAATTCCTGTGGGTACCATTTGTGCCAATGTAATTGTAGACTTACTCTTTTACTGTTTACGGTTATAAAAAAATTTACGATGTTATTTTAACATATAATTTCACAATTGTAATTATATTTAGATATCTTTGGTTGTAAACAGCTGCCTGTATCATTGGCAACTGTAAGTTATAACCCAAGCTTTCCAATAAAGTCGCAAATATTTGTATGTTGCATGTCGATCATCCTAATGAATTTTTCTGTTTATCTGCAATTTAGAAATTAATGTTTTAAAAATTCCCTGTTTTTAAATGAATAAGATCGCAATTTTGATAATTGAAGTCGTTACCTACATAATACCGCATCTATTGTAGAAAACTTCAAAATATCCTACGAAAACGTTGAAGGCAGACAATAAGAGTTAAAGAGTCTTTTATTATAGGACTAATACATCCTGTGTTGCCCTTTTAGGATGATCAATACCCCAGGATGGAGAAACCCTGTGTCTATTCTTCCCCGGTACTTTATTTGGAAAGGCGTTGTTAAGTATTTTTACATTGTGCTCAACCAATGGACGGCTCATTAACGGGAGAAACGAAACCGAACGGCCTTTTTCTTTACCCCGGACTTCCTCGAGAGCATGGGAGACTACTAACGAAAAACTTATCTTTACTCGTAATAACAACAAACCGTAATGTATTTTTACATTTCTAAGTAAAGGGATAAACAATGAGTAATTTAATTTTTATTAATGTTGAATAGGTTGGTATTATTGAATACGATATTTACAAAACAACGATACGAAAAGAGCTTCGTTGAATGATAAGAAAGACAAAAATAGAAGTCAAAACTTAAGCATATTAACTTACGCTGTGCTGTCGTTTCCAGGGCGGCTGTTGTAGCAGCTGTAGTATCTGAAAATAAAGTAACAATCTCGTGCACTTTGACTGGACCTGCTATATCTGAACGTAAGTGTTAAGATATTGGGTAAATGTCAGAGACTGCACTCCAACCACGTGAAAAAAGGCCTTAGCACAACCTGTTGAAGTTTGTGATTTACACGTTTTGGATGGCTGTTTCAGTCAAACCACATCATTCAGGACTAATTAAAAAACAAGAAGAGAGTGCATTTGTAACAAAAATTGTGTCCCCCACGAAATATTTTCCACCTACAATATTGTTCTTTATGACAAAGTCCAAGGACGGAATAAAACACATTGATGATCATGAAATATTGTCCTTTTGGTATTCTCTAAGAAATTTATAAATGAAGGACACTATGACACAGGAAACTTTTTTGGCTGACGCATTCATATGATAAAGAAAAGATATTCATATTGAAAATTCGAAGCCGCAACATATTTGAGGCGAACTGAGCCGTACCTTAGAAACTGAAAAAATAAAATACATTACTCATCACAATAATGATCATTATGGAAATTGCTTGATCATTTAACAATTCGACAATTTTACGATGTTATTTAACACATAATTACACAATTTGTATTCTTTGGTTGTCAAACAGCTGTCCGTATCATTGGCAACTGTAAGTAATAACGCAAACTTTCCACTAAAGCTGTAAATATTTGTATGATGCATGTAGATCATACTAATAAACTTTACTGTTTTTCTGCAATATGGAATAATTCACTGTGTTAAAAATTCGCTATTTTGATAAATGAATAAGATCGCAATTTGATAATTGAAGTCGCTATTTAAGTTTACCTTTTATACAATATCCCTAGTTATTGTAGAGAATTAAAAATATCCGACGAAAACGTTGAAGGCAGACAAAAAGAATTAAGGAGTCCTATATAATAGGACTAATACATCCCCCACTACCTGGGTCGCCCTTTATGGAAGACCAATAACGCCAGGGCGGGGAAACCTAGTGCCTATTTTCCCCCGGCACTTTCTTTGGAAAGTTGTGGATTTATACATTCTACTCAACTAACCGACGCCTCATTAACAGGGGAAGAAACCAAACGGCCAATTTCTATACCCCGGACCTTCTCAGGGTGGGGGAGACTATAAAACGAAATACTTATCTTTACTTGTAATAAAAACAAACCGAAGTGTATTTTCACATTTCTAAGTAAAGTGATAAACACTGAGTAATTTTTTTTTATATAAATGTTGAATAGGTTGGTATTTAAAACTACAATATTTAAAAAAAAAACAACAATGTTACGAAAAGAGCAGAAGAAATTCGATTCGTTAAATTAGGAAGACAATAATAGAAGTAAAAACTTATGGACATTAACTTACGCTGTGCTGTCGTTTCCAGGGTGGTTGTTGTAGCAGCTGTAGTATCTGAAAATCAAGTAACCATCTTGTGCAATTTTACTCGACTTGCTATATCTAAACGTTAGTGTGAAAATGAAAAGATATAGGGTGAATGTCAGAGAGGCTGCACTCCAACCACGAGAAAAAACGAGGCATTAACAAATCTAGAGGTCTCCACAAGGCCTTCAACAAGGGTGGATTTCCACTCCTTTTGAAAAGCTTTAAATCGCCCCCCCAAAAAAAATCGTTTATGCGTAAAATAATACTGCTCTTACTTGAATATTTTCTAAAATGTAATTTTAGTAGAACTAACAACACAAACACAAACTTATGACTACAATTCCTGACTTAGGACAGGCACATGAAACATGTGGTGGGGTTAAACTAGTTTAGTGGGACAACAACCCTACCCCTACGAATGGTCAAAGGAGAAATCAAAGAAACCAAAAGCAGTAACAGACGAACTATCAAAACTATAAAAATCAGGACTGTTAAAATGTCCTTAGATTGATTTGAGCTAACATTTATCATTTATTGGTGTGTTTGACGATTGATGTCGCATGCGCAGACAGCTGGATATATGCATGATTTGATTGCTTCCATTTTGCTTTTTGTTTGAATATGGCATTTTGCATTATCCTTATACACAAAAAACAAGAGGTCATACAAAGAAAATAAACATTACTGATAGTATGGACAAACCAAAAAGACAATGTACAAAACCTCACTAATAAAAAACACACAAGGTTAAATCTGATGTTATTAGCGAAATAGACATTAAAACCCACACACATCATATGCAGATTGATAGCAGATAATAGGTAAATATTGTGCGACTTATTCATAATTGTTTTTTTAATTGTTTTGTTTTATTTCTGACTTCTAAAATATGTATTTCACTCCGGTCTGCAGTTTAAAACAAGTAAAACAAAGCTATAGCAAAGTTGTATTAATGAAGAAATGACGTAAACGCAAACATAATATGTAGGCTTTCATGAAGACGGAAAAAATGATAGATTAATTTATTGATTCTTAATGGCTATTGCCATGTCAGAAATATACATGGCATGAACAAGTTAACAAAAATCATTATGTAGACTATTAACCTAGATGCGAACTTTTGGCTGCCAAAAATGTTGAAAAGATAGGGTTGGAAAATTTATATTTGGAACTGATCGCCAACTGATCAAGAAAAAAGATCTTTATTATGATTAGAAAGTTTCATTCCTCTTGATAGGTTGACCCCTTTCTCACCCTTTCAAGCAGAGGCTCCCTTTGAAGGACAAGTGTCTACAGAAGTTGTAAGTTTTTTTAAGCTTTTGAATCAGATTTCTGGTAATAATATTGTTGACAATAATGATGTTGATGTCTTGACATGATAAATAATAGCTTTTTTAAAAAGGGCTTCTAGAAAAAAAGATGTACTTCATGTACATGACTGTCCTCAAACGGATATGGGAAACTGCAGTATATTTAATCAATATGGCCAACAACTAATGTTCTAATGTTTGAGAATATGAAAATATGTTCAAGTTGTTAAGAGAAAGAAATTATTAAAGATATAATCAAAATAAGCAGCAAAATATGTATATATACCTAAACAGTCTTTCAGCTGTATAACCTCAAAGTTCATTCTCTAATTTGGCACGCTTGCCCAGTTAATTTACAAATTTGATCACACATCGAATCAAATTTTTACACTTTTCATCTTCAAATGACATTTATATCGGGGGTGTCTGTTTTCTCTCCAGCAATACAATTTGAGCACTTTGCACTAGTTTATGTTAAGGGACAACTATTTTATTTTATTGAGGTGGGGCTGGCTGGAGGATGCACTTCATGCATCTTCTCAGTAATGTAAATGACCTTGCATGAGATGAAAATAAATATTCATGCACAAGGCAGGTTGAACGTAAATATTCAGCCCCTAGGTTTGTTGTGATCAACTTTATAAGTGTATTGAAATGTACATATATTATACATAAATTCTCCATATTTATTCAGCATTGGTAAATTTGCATTTGGTAAGAATGTTAAAAAAAAACCCTGCCTCGTGACAACGAATTAAAATGGTCGTCCCCTTATACGCTAGTGTATTATTTTGTGCACAAATTTTGAACATGTATTTTGAAATCACCCCCTCAGAATTGTTCAACTACCTTTATTGACCAGCTCTTAATGTACCTAGAAACCGATCAATAGTTTTGGATCTTATTTTTCCTGAAAACTTTTATTGTGGTGGGTTACAAAATACCGGTTTAGAACAGGTATGACAGAAAAAAAACTTAGTGGGTATCGTTAGGCACCTTTGTCAATATCATTCTAATTTTCTTCAGGTTTAAATATTAATAACGTTGTAAGGAAACAGGACAAAACCACATCTAATAGACTTTAGTCGAATGATTAACCGACTAACTGAAATGAAATGGAGAAAGTAATAAACAATTACTGTCTTTTGCTGATGTAAATGTGCATTGTTATTGACTTTTGAAAAATAGGATATTAATCAAGCCTGAAAGTAAAAAAACACTTCACATTTAACGAAACAAGAGACAGTAATTGTTTTATTGGAGAATTGTTTTATTTTCCAATACAATGTAAATAGTACTAGATGCGTGTGTTTCGAAATTAATATCAATTTTTCCAAGTCAATAACATTTCTTATTAAATAATATGTATAAATCTGCCCTAATAAGCAAAAAACAGCCTGATCTATACCAGTTTAACAAATTCTTCTCGTATTGATTATAATTTCATACGGGTAATTCGGCCCGGGGCAATAAGTTCCAAAATCCGTATTGTCCTGGGCAATAAGTTCCAAAATCCGTATTGCCCGGGGCAATAAGGTCCAAAATCCGTATGATGCCGAATGCCTTATCAATGTCTGTCGGTCTGTCAACATTTTTTCTGTAAAAATATTCTACACAAGGCAATGATTTGATATTTGGTATGAAGGTTATGTGCATAAGCTGTTATTGTTGATTTATTCTCTTATAAGAATATGCATACGGCCCTAAAAACCATTTTTACACGGACCTGTTCATTTTTCCATATGGCCCTGGTCTTTTGTTCTAACGGCCCTGGAACTGTGTTATTGACTTGATTTTTACTGCGAGTTGCAAAGTCAATACTCATTCCCCAAGTCAATAGCTTATGTTATTGACTTCTTGCTACTGTAACATTTTCATTAGTATAAATATATAATATAGAATAAAAGTTTTCATTCGTTACATAATGATCAGTTCTATTGGTGGAGGAAACCGGAGGACCTAAAGAGTGGGCAGGTAAAAGTTGATGTTTTTATTGGCACATCGCGAAATATCATTTCACTCAGACAAAATGACCGCCTTGCAAGGTTTTAATCGAATCACTAGATTATGAATATCGTATGAAGCACTTTTTGGAACTTTGGAATATTATTAATCTCCATGACACCAGCGCGTTGAAATAGTTATCAAAATATATGTGATGAAATTTCAGAGTTTCTGGTTATAAGGACGTTACATTCTTCATTTAGACATCCAGAAAACTGCGCTGTCCTTGGAATATTAATATTTAAATAATGTAGACACGCAGAAGAATAAACGATATATAACTAGTACAAAGAGTCACAACATAACCTAAACCCAACAGAGTTAACATATTATTTAGCTCCACGGCTTGTATAAAATAGGTTAATTAATAAGAAAAAATAAAATGGTTGATTGTTGGTTGCAAACATTGCACTTATTTAGAAAAGAACAAGTGAACAAACGATTAAGCATCAAGGAACGGGAAGCTAGGGTGTCAGGCTCGGAATTTTTCTTGTCACAGGAGGCAAAATTGGGACTGTTTGGGTAGAGGCGAAATATATAACCTAAGCAACTGTCACTGGCCACTTACGGACCCCCAAAACGAGCTAGAAAATTTATACTTAATTTTGATTACGGGGCCTGGGTTGCCAATAGAATCTTATCTATATAGATCAATGCAGCATGACACCAGTGCAATGCGACTCCCCGCTTTGCTCCATATAAAAAAATTGCACTCAACATAAAATTCATGTTGTGAAGGTTGTCAGTTATTTGCCCAGTGTCAACTGTTTTCTCTTTTGATCTAATAAACTGATAGCCAAGGTATAAGACTGTTAGAAAAAGTCTTTCAAGCAAACAAAATAATAAAATCACTTACCACAAACGACCACTTGCAAATCTATAAATAAAAGAGCACATTTGTATCTAGTATATTATCTTATAGCATATTTAACAACACTTTAATCCAACTTTTAGGATACATTTTCAAATGTTTCTAAATGGTAAATTGCGCTGTTTTTCATTATTTAAATAACCGACAACATCCATTTTTGGCCAAATTTATAAGTATGACCCAACTGTAAAAGGCTGAACATTACTAGAAATTACCATTAAACCGCTAGCACATCATTCCAAATTGACGATTTACTCTTCAATCGCTAGCATGGCGTTCTTCATTGTTCTCTGTTAATATTACGATCTAAGTAGATTTAAAAAAGACGGAAAGCTTAAGAATAAAATTATAAACATTGTTATATTAGTTGTTATTAAGACCTACAGGATTGAACTCGCATAATAAAGTGTGGAACGTCATAACGGTCTGATCATACTAAAGAAAACCTACCAGTACAGACAGCAATTCCACAATAACTAGAAGAAGTTTGCGATGTATAACACCAAGGCGCCCCAGCGCCACCATTCGGGTCTCTACAATATGATCCGGCGAGAGCAACCGATCCATCCGAAAATGACCCATCATTATAACCATGGTTTACCGAGTCCCATCGTATACAGGCAACCCCATCCATGTCACATGTTTGTCTTCCTTGATACCACATAGAGGCACCGAT